>JAKCPI010013931.1:0-29219 GCA_023213315.1 Euborellia annulipes
TGGGGGGGGCGCAAAAAAAATATCTTGCCTAGGGCGGCAGAATAGCTTGCGCCGGCCCTGCATTGACAATACTACTAACCAATTATTATATACTCGTATTTCAATGATTTAAAAAGAGGATGCAGCCAATAATAAAAAGCATCTATTTTGTTAACATTCTTTATTTCGGAACGTTTCGGCTATGATCAACAAAGCCATCTTCAGCCCTCCAAGCTAGAAATATATACATGCATTCATTAAATAATTGTTTTGTTAATAAATCGTCATAATAGTTGGAGGCCCTTGGAGGGCTGAAGATGGCTTTGTTGATCATAGCCGAAACGTTCCGAAATAAAGAGTGTTAACAAAATAGATGCTTTTTATTATTGGCTGCATCCTCTTTTTATATCATTAATCTAATTGTATAACAGCCAGAATTCGTTATTTATTATATATTTCATTTTTCAATTCTCTCAATATTTTTTTCAAATTCCACTTTTAATAATAATATTTATAATTTTCTCCTTTGTTTCAGATGGGTGGTTGGGAGTGGGGGCTGCACTTCGGCGTTCTTCGAATGCAACCAAGTGAATTCTTCAGTACGTAAATATTTAATTAAATCCATTCAAAATAATTACTCAAAGATATAAGAAAAATATTATTTTCTTTTTTTATAGTCAAGGGCATCATTATAAAAATTTAGAAATATTATTTCTCATCATTCTTAATGCCGTGGTGGCATGAAAATTTCAAGATAAAATAGAAAAGCATAACAAGAAAACAGTGACTTTGATAAATCGGATCTAAAACGTCAACTCAAATAAATAAATATATTTTAATTTTGATAAATAAAATAAAATATCAAATCTTAAGTAGGCCTATTAATTTTTTTTTTTTTAATCACGCTAATTTCTTGATATTAATTTTTACTTTCTCTTACCTATGTATATATGTAATATATATATAGAGAGAAAGTATTTGATTCATGTCAAAAATTCGATGTCGAGATTTTGATGGATCTTCACGTTTTGAGGTCCCCTGAATCCAAAAAAGTGGTTTTCCCGACATGGTCTGTCTGTGTGTGTGTGTGTGTCTGTCTGTGTGTCTGTGTGTCTGTGAACAAAATATCTCAAGAACGAAAAGAGCTAGGAAGTTGAAATTTTATATTTAAGTTAGGCACCCCCATGGGACGTGACACGAAGCTTTTGAACAAAATCGACCAAAAAGTACTAGCACTTTACTGATTCACTTTTTCAGTTTTTTTCGATTTTCTCAAAATTTGCTCCAACGATTTTTTTTTAAATTCAAAAATCAATTATTTTTTAGATTCTCTATAAAATGTATATTCTCATTTTGTGATTGAAATCTTCTGAAGACCACTTTACTCTTGTACTCCATAGAAAAGATAGGAGAAATGGTTGCCATGGTATCAAAATATAAATATTTTCCCATACTTATAAATTTTTACTTTCTCTTACCTATGTATATATATAATATATATATAGAGAGAAAGTATTGGATTCATGTCAAAAATTCGATGTCGAGATTTTGATGGATCTTCACGTTTTGAGTGCCCTGAATCCAAAAAAGTGGTTTTCGCGACATGGTCTGTCTGTGGGTGGGTGGGTGGGTGTGTCTGTGTTCAATTTTAAGCATGAAGGAATTGAGCTACGAGGTTGAAATTCTATATTTAACTTAACCACCCCCGGGACCGGAAAAATAAGCTTTTAATCAAAATCGGCCAAAGATTACTAGTACTTTACTGATGTACTTTTTCAGTTTTTTTCGATTTTCTCAAAATTTGCTCCAACGATTTTTTTTAAATTCAAAAATCAATTATTTTTTAGATGCTCTTTAAAATGTATATTCTCATTTTGCGATTGAAATCTTCTGAAGACCACTTTACTCTTGTATTCCATAGAAAAGATAGGAGAAATGGTTGCCATGGTAACAAAATATAAATATTTTCCCATACTTATAAATTTTACATTTGAATTCATCATATGTTCCGTACTGTCGGGAACTAAATATATGTCGACACAAAAAATCTGGTGTGACAAGCACAGTACACAACTTTCGATTACCGAAGGTAAGAGAAAGTTGTGTGCTGTGCGCCAGTCACACCAGATTTTTAAATTTATTTTTTTTTTTAGGTGACACGTCAAAAAGAATAAACAAACAAAATAAGAAAATATTCGCTCAATTTTCACTATATCATGTCGCCTTATTATTCCCTCTAATAAAGTGAAATAATTAAGAAAAATTATATTCAAATATCAACATCAATGAACTTCTTTAGAAATAAAAATCTGGTGTGACTGGGCACAGTACACAACTTTCTCTTACCTTCGGTAATCGAAAGTTTTTTGTCCACCAGATTTTTTGTGTCGACATATATTTAGTTCCCGACAGTACGGAACATATGATGAATTCAGATGTAAAATTTATAAGTATGGGAAAATATTTATATTTTGTTACCATGGCAACCATTTCTCCTATCTTTTCTATGGAATACAAGAGTAAAGTGGTCTTCAGAAGATTTCAATCGCAAAATGAGAATATACATTTTAAAGAGCATCTAAAAAATAATTGATTTTTGAATTTAAAAAAAAATCGTTGGAGCAAATTTTGAGAAATTCGAAAAAAACTGAAAAAGTACATCAGTAAAGTACTAGTACTCTTTGGCCGATTTTGATTAAAAGCTTATTTTTCCGGTCCCGGGGGTGTTTAACTTAAATATAAAATTTCAACCTCGTAGCTCAATTCCTTCATGCTTAAAATTGAACACACACACACACACACACCCACACACACACACACACACACACACACACACACACACACACACACACACAGACAGACCATGTCGCGAAAACCACTTTTTTGGATTCAGGGGACCTCAAAACGTGAAGATTCATCAAAATCTCGACATCGAATTTTTGACATGAATCCAATACTTTCTCTCTCTATATATATTACATATATACATAGGTAAGAGAAAGTAAAAAATACTAACAGAAACAATATTCCGTGCTTAACTTAATTTTTAATTTTTTTTGGCGCTTGACACACTAATGCATAACAGGATCCATTTATGTGTCTAACCAAGGATCTCTAGCGAGGCATTTTGCACCAGACCCTCGACAAACCATTTTTTTTATTCAATTGATCGATAAAAATTGGTGTGACTAGTGGCACAGCACACAACTTTTTCTACCCTTCGGTAAGTGAAAGTTGTGTTATGTGCTTATCACACCAGATTTTTTTGTCTCGACATATCTTTTTTTTTTTTGAATAAGACAAGAAAAAAAGTCATTGCCATTGGTTTTGTTTACAATTGTGCAAATGAAATGCTCCCTATCTCAGATTTACGTTAATGGCGCTTGGTTCCATCGTGCATTACATCGTCCATATCTCATTTTCGCCGAAATATTAGAAATCAAGAAAATTTATAAACATGAGCAAATATTTATATTTTGTTGCCCTCGGGCTTGGGGTAGTTAATAGCGCGCCTGCCTTGTATACCAAGGGTTTGGAGTTCGGATCCCAGGCAATCCGATGATTTTATTTAAGCCATTTGGATACCAAATAGCTTAAATAAGAATGCCTGGACCCCTAATATGTATATTAATCTCTATAACGGATATCGTAAAAGTCTTAAATAGCCTAAGTTGCCGAAAAGACTGTGTGTATGGGTGTGTGAATGTGAGTGTAAATGAGAAAAAAGTGTGAGTGTTTAAAAAAAAAAAAAAAAAAAAAAAAAGCGGATCTAAAAAAAAAGCATTTAATAATTAATTGACTTTTGAACTTTAATCAAAATCGTTGGTTCAAATTTTGAGAAAATCAAAAAAAAAAAAAAAAAAAACTAAAAATTTCATCAATAAAGTAGTTCCCAGCTATTTTCATTCTTTTTATTCACAGACACAGACAGACCATGTTGCGGAAACTACTTGTTTGCTGTCAGGGGACCTCAAAACGTGTATATCCATCAAAATCGACATCGAATTTTTGACATTATACAAATTCTTTCTCTCTATATATATAGGTAAGAGAAAGTAAAAATTAATAATAAATGATAAGATATTATTTTTTTAGATTCACTTTAATATCAATTTTAAATAAATGGTCCAAATCAATTCTTCTAGAGGCAAGTCATTTCAATTTAAAGACGTTGTGGCTCCCCGTTGTGAACTCAGCAAGGATAATATCAAACTAAATTTACGATCTATCATTTATAATTTTGAATTTAGTAAGACAACCTCTTGCTACAATTAAAATTAAGAAAAATCTCCACCAATATATCAAGAAAAGTAAATGGTCAGCCTTTAATACCTAACTGTTTTTATTCTGGGATTAAAATTGTTTTTTTTTTTTTTTTTTAGTGCAATAATCAATGCATTATGTCTTTTGTGTTTAAATTTAGTAAGAAAAAAGAATCAAAATTTTGATGGAAATATACATGTTTTAAAGCCCACCGAGTGCAAAAAAATGGGTCCCGCAAAATGGGAAATTTATCTCAAGAACAAAAAGAACTAGGAGGTTGAAATTGGATAGTTAATTTAGCTAACCCCCTGATATGTGACACGAGGCTTTTGTACAAAATCGGTAAAAGAATATAAAAAAGATGATAAAAAATGTTCCCAAATCGAGAAATGACACTTCGGTACCATTATTGAGAAAACAATGCGAAATTTTGTATTGTTGTCAATTAGAAAAAGTTGCAATAATGTATGACGCAAAAATTAGGATAAAATAAAAAAAGGTTTGAGGGTTAATAGAAGAAATAAAGGAGAAAAAAAATTAAATTAGGGAAATGACAAAATTAAAAATGGAAAAGAGGTTAAAATCGGCGGAAACTAATATATGTATGACACAAAAAATCTGGTGTGACAAGCTCAGAACTTTCAATTATCGAATGTAAAAGAAAGTTGTGCGACCAGTCACACTTTATCTTCATAGGTTTTTTTGTATTGTATTATTATTTCAAAAGATTTTCATTAAAAAAAATAAACCTGAGCTCAACTTGGCCATAGATTAACCCGTGAGTGAACCATAAAGCACAAAAGCTGTTCGTTCTTATTTGTGATTTAGGAATATGTAGCAGGTTTTAATATTTGAATTCAAACATTCTGCTATTTATTTCCATCCCACTGGTCATTCATTCTCTCTCTCTCCTGACTTAATTTTTAAACGAATTTAAAAAAAGCCCCCGATAACCCATAAGATGAATTTTTTATAATCAAGTTGGTTCTCGTTCGAACCTTCAATATTTATTACCAGATTTCACCACAAAGGTCTTTTAATATTTTAGAGTTTAATCAAAACCTGTAGAGCTTTTATGTTTATAAACTTATTCACTCCTCCCATTCCTTCATTTTTTTTTTTTTTTTTAAATATTAATATTCTTTTTCAGTAGCAATAATTCATTTAATTGAAGCGTTTGTTCGCATCAATAAGGAGTGCGTTTTATTTTAAATTAAGAGCCAAAGGGTTCATCAAGCGCAAGGAAATTTTATCAAAAGACTTCTTCAACTTATTCATTCTTTCTCGTCTTTTGTCTTTGAACAGAGAGAGAGGGTAATTAAATTAAAAGACTGTTTTCGAAAATTATTTTTTCATTATTTCAATTTGGTCTTTTTTTTTGTTTGAAATTAAATTATTTCAATTGATTTATAAAAAAAAGAAGAAAATTGAATTTTAGAAATTAATTGAATTTGAAAAGTAGTTTTTTACTTTCTCTTACCTCTATATATGTTCATAGAGAGAGAGAGAAATTATTATTGTGTGTCTGTGAAGAAAATATCTCATGAACGAAAAGAGCTAGGATGTTGAAATTTTATATTTTAGTTAGACACCCCCCCCCCCTCGGGCGTGAAAATAAGCTTTTAATCAAAATCGGCCAAGAGTAGGCTACTGGTACTTTACTGATGTTTTTTTTCGATTTCCTCAAAATTCGCTCCAACGATTTTTTTTTAAATTCATAAATCAGCTATTTTTTAGATGCTCTTTAAAATGTATATTCCCATTTTGCCCTTGAAATCTTCTGAAGACCACTTTACTCTTATACTTCATAGAAAAGATAGGAGAAATGGTTGCCATGGTAACAAAATATAAATATTTTCACATTTAAATTTTACATCTCGAATGTACCGCACTGTCGAAAACTAAATACATGTCGACACCAGATTTTTTTTACTTTCTCTCGCCTATATATTTATAGAAAAAGTAATGGATTTATTGTTTGTAGATGGTTGTAAGGATGATCAATTTTATATTAAGGACATCGGCCAAAAATAAATACCTTTGCTTATTATCCGTACTGAAGATGATTCTATATCACTGGAATCGAAATATTTACAAATAAACGGATAATACTCAAAAGTATTTATTTTTGGCCAATGTTCTTATAATAAAATTGGTAATGGATTTATGTCAGAAATTCAGTCGATATTTTGATGAAATACACGTTTTCAGATCCCCTAAGTACAAAAAAGTGGGTTCTGTAAAATTGTCTCTCTGGGTCTGTGAACAAAATATCTCAATTTCTTGTCATCATCAAAAGTGATTACCTTATAATGTAATCACTTCTGATGATGACAAGAAACTGTCGAAATACGTATCAAGTGTTAATTTTTTAATGAATAAAACCTTTGAAACAAATAACCTAGTGTTTAATTTGTATATTTAATTTTAATTTAAAAGTCCCGGAGTTAGTCAATAGGGGAATATAGGGAATGATTCTCACTAAATAAATCGCCATGGACATATGATACATAAATTTACATGTATTGCCCTATTGAGTGGACTTTTAACAATTTTGAAGGACTGAAGATGGGTAGATAAAATTCACTCGAAACGTCTCATAAAATTGTATTTTTATTTTTTTTTTATTTTTTTTGCCTTAACCGGGTGCCATAGGCTAATAATACCTTTTACAATTTTGGATGATTGTATGATGGTTTATAATGATGGATGACTCCTCTAAGGGCGATAGCTAACAAAATATAATCGAGTAGTAAAACATCAAAACAATCAAATATCGAAAAATAAATAGATAAAATAAAATATCGAAAATAACTGAAGAAAAAGAAAATATCGAGAAATAAACGGAGAGAAAGAAAATATCGAAAAATAAACAGAATGAAAGAAAATATCGAAGAATAAACGGAGACAAAGAAAATATCGAAAAATAAACGGAGGCAAAAGAAAATATCGAAGAATAAACGGAGACAAAGAAAATATCGAAAAATAAACGGAGAGAAAGAAACTATCGAAAAATAAACGGAGACAAAGAAAATATGAAAGAATAAACGGAGACAAAAGAAAATATCGAAAAATAAACGGAGACAAAAGAAAATATCGAAAAATAAACGGAGACAAAGAAAATATCGAAAAATAAACAGAATGAAAGAAAATATCGAAAAATAAATAGAGAGAAAGTAAATATCGAAAATTAAGCTGTAGCGAAAGAAAATACCGAAAAATACACGTATACAAATACTGTAGGGGAGGGGGGGGTGGGATAATGTGCGAAGTGAGAGTCAGAATGTAATTTTGGAGGTTTTGCAAAATGAGAATAAGGCTTCTACTATTGATTGTTGATTGCACTTTAACAGTTGACTCATGTTTGGTGGGTCTCGAAAGTTGGCTTCTATTTCCCGGAGCAGGTAAAATTGTATTAAATAGGAGGGTTTTGTTTTTTGGCTGCACCTGCTCCTTCTCCTGTCTATAGAAAAACAGCCTCTGACTTCATTGATTTTCCTAAAAAAAATTAAAGATTATTGGGACAGATTGTTTTTCTGTATTTTCTTGATGACAAAAAAAATAATTTCCTTAATTTTTTAATAAGCCATTAAAAAAATTATAACTTTCTCTGTCCCAATAATCCCTTATGAATATAATTCATTTAAAAAAAACCGCATTTAAAAATTCCTTATAATAGTCTAGTTTCTTTAAAATAGCCTACGTTTAGTCGCCTCTCCTACACCCCCTTAATAGCCCTTCTTCATCAGTGATTGTACAAAATGATTTCAAAAAGACAAATTTTTTTTGAAATAACATTTAGTTATCTTTATAAAATGATGATGAATCTAGACTAGTTCAATATTTGATTGCAATTTTGAATCACATTCAAATGTTGTTATCAAAGTGATTAATAGCAAGATCCTTTGGCAAAGATAGATAGAATGTACGCAAATTTCCTGATTGCTTATTTACACACTATCTACCTCAACTATATTATCTAATATTCATGGCTATAGGCCTACATACATAGAGCACATGATGTCTATTTGATATTCCATATGAGTTATCAAACTGCCTCTAATAAATTCTCACATCCTTACATTTCATTTCAACCCTTTCCTCTTATATTAAACAGGATGTCTATTTAAACGTTTTTAGAGTCAAAGTACCAGTATCTTCATAGATATAGACATTTTATTAAAATTCCTTTTTTACTTTCTCTTTCCTGTACATATATATTATATAGAGAGAAAGTATTGGATTCATGTCAAAAATTCAATGTCGAGATTTTGATGGATATACACGTTTTGAGGTCCCCTGAATTCAAAAAAGTGATTTTCGCGACATGGTCTGTCTGTGGGTGTGTGGGTGGGTATGTGTTGGTGAACAAAATATCTTAAGAACGAAAAGAGCTAGGAGGTTGAAATTTTATATTTAAGTTAAGTATCCCTTGGCGCGTGACACGAAGCTTTTGAACAAAATCGACCAAAGAGTACTAGTACTTTTTTGATATATACTTTTTTTAGTTTTTTTTCAATTTTGTTAAAATTCGCTCTAACGATTTTAATTAAAATTCATAAATCAAATATTTTTTACAAGCTCTTTCAAATTCTCATTTTGCTCTCAAAATTGTTTAAGGCATGCTATACTCTTGTACTTCATAGGAAATATAGGAGAATTGGTTACCGGTACCATGGTAACAAAATATGAATATTTTCCCATACTAATAAATTTTACATCTTGAAATTTAATACAGTATATCGGTGGAAAATAAATATATGTCGGCATAAAAAATCTGGTGTGACAAGCACAGAACACAACATTCGATTACGGAATGTAAGAGAAAGTTGTGGCTGTGCACAGGCCATCTTTTTCAGTTGGAATATGTAGTCGCGTCAAACAAATCTCAAGTGCTCTCTACCACTTGATTTACAAACAGCGAATCTTCTGCATAAAATTAGCTACCTGTGCAAGTGCTGTGCGATTTGCGTTGATTCTATTTTTTCGACAATTTAAATTTCCTTTTCCCCTTCCCCGTTATTTTGATCAGGAGCAGATTTAGGCATTTGCCGCTTCTAGGCAGTGGACTCTTGCCCCCCCCCCTCTCCTCCCTAACCACTCCAACACTAAGAAACACCTTAAAACGCCTGTGGACGCCTGTTTACCTACTAGCAACATTATATCTTTTCAACCTCAAATACTTTTCTATTAAAAAAAAAAAAATATAGGTATACTTTTATAAATAAGCAGTTTTTTCTAAAATTTTGCCGCCCCTAAAATTTGCCGCCCCAGGCGCGCGCCTAGTCCGCCTCTTCGGAATTCATCCCTGAATTTGATTACATTTTCTCTAGAATTATTATTATTTCTTGACAAAATAGCATTTGTGTTTTATATTTTTTGGGTTTAAAAAAATAAAAAATTTGGGCTAATAACAAAAAAGACTCAATTTTTGGTTTGCGTTGCCTCAATAATAAAAAAAAAAAAAAAAAAAAAAACTTTCTATCTCTTGCCTTCGCTTCGGTAAATGAAAGTTGTGCACTGTGCGACCAGTCACACCAGATTTTTAACTTTGATACAATTTTCAATTAATTAAACATACTCAAAAAAGGATAATTAATGTAGTCAGAAAAAATAATAATTATTTTCCCCGATGTTTCGCTCCCAATTTATGGCCTTTATCGAGAACAATAATACATACATGTATTATCAAATGATTCTTTTTTCAATATTGTTCAAATATTTAACGCATTCCACAACATTTAAATCAAAAATAAAATATACGGATATATATTTTTTTTTGATTTTTGAATAATATAAGATCATGCCCGAAGAAAAAATTAAACTTCAAATTATTTTAATCACCCTACCCGAAAATAAAATTTTTTTTATTTATTTACCTTCTTGATTGATTATACAATCTCTTTTAAAACTTATCAAATTCTAATAGTTTTAATAATACTATTACGATTTCCGTCGTGACAAATGACATTCTGACAGATCCATAAGCTCCTAGGCCATTGAATATCCACTATGGAATGTCCCCCCCCCCCTCCCCCGCACTACTAGATAGACACTTGGCCCGCATGCAAGCAAGATACCTCCTACTGATAACTCTATTCACCCTAGATATATATATGAAGGACATTATCAGCATGACATGTCACTCTACTCTCGACTGCCACTGTCAGAATGGTCTTCGACTGTCACGCAGTCTACTGAAATCATGGAACACCAGCGTTTAACGACATTTCTCTAAACTCTGCAAGGAAAATATACTTAATTTTTTTTTTTTTTTTTTTATACACTGCGCGTCAAAAAACACTTTGTTTCTTCTTAAAAAGCCCTGTTCTAATCTATCTTAATGATAGTGTAATTTTTTAAACATTTAATATGAAATCTTCTATACCTTTCTACGAGTAATTAAAATTAACAAAATCTGGTGTGACTGTCACACAGCACACAACTTTCTCTTACCTTCGGTAATCGAAAGTTGTGCTCTGTGCTTGTCACACCAGATTTTTCGTGTGACATATATTTAGTTTCCGATATATTAGAATTCAAGATGTAAATTTTTTTTTTTTTTTTTTTTTTTTTTTTTTTTTTTAAACATTCACACTTTTTTCTCATTCACACTCTCACTCACACACACATTCACACAGTCTTTTCGGCAACTTAGGCCATTTAAGACTTTAGACGATAACCGTTGTGTAATTAATAAATGTATTGTGGGTTGAGGCATTTCTATTTAAGCCATCTGGTATCCAAATGGCTTAAATAAAATCATCGGACTGCCTGGGTCCGAACCCGCGACGTTAGATGTAAAATTTATAAGTATGGGAAAATATTTATGTTTTGTTACCATGGCAACCATTTCTCCTATATTTTCTATGGGGTACAAGAGTAAAGTGGTCTTCAGAAGATTTCAATGGCAAAATGAGAATATACATTTTAAAGAACATCTAAAAAATAATTGATTTATGAATTTTAATCAAAATAGTTAAGTTAAGCTAAGTTGCCGAAAAGACTGTGTGAATGTGAGAGTGAATGAGAAAAAAGTGTTTTTTATTTGAAAAAAAAAAAAAAAAAAAAAAATCAAAATCTCGACATCGAATTTTGATATGAAACCAATATTTTCTTTCTCTATATATTAACATATATAGAGATAAGAGAAAGCAATAAAACAAAGACAAAAAGCTGTCGAAACCCGATTTGGTTTGTTAAACCTTTTAAAATAAATATGATTTTTTGAAAAAATTTTATTTTTTTATTTTGTGTAGGCCTACTGAAAAGCCTAAAACCTCGTTATTGAATATATAACTTGTCGGAGCGACAAAGCTTAAATTTATTTTTAATTAAATTGTAATTAATTTTTTATTTTATATATAAGTAGGCCTACATGCAAAGTAATCGTTACTAACTTCAGGTGTATTATTGTATTGACTATTGTTGTTGGAAAAAAATATAAAAAATAAATAAACATCTGCCCGAAATGGTCTTTTTATTGGGCCTCTCCTCTACAAACTTATTATTACTTTCTCTTACCCTATATATGAAATATAGAGAGAGAGAAAGTATTTCTTTTATTATACCTGCTGGGTGATCGCTGGGATTGTGGGGATCTGTTGGCTAAAATAGGTTTCAGGGTCCCGGCTTTTGCTCTCAGGTCCGGGTCCCTTTTACTTTCTCTTACCTCTATATATATGTTAATATATATAGAGAGAGAAAGTATTGGATTCATGTCAAAAATTCGATGTCGAGATTTTGATGGATCTTCACGTTTTGAGGTCCCCTGAATCCAAAAAAGTGGTTTTCGCGACATGGTCTGTCTGTGTGTCTGTGTGTCTGTGTGTGTGTCTGTGAACAAAATATCTCAAGAACGAAAAGAGTTAGGAAGTTGAAATTTTATATTTAAGTTAGGCACCCCCATGGGACGTGACACGAAGCTTTTGACCAAAATCGACCAAAGAGTACTAGTACTTTACTGATGCACTTTTTCAGTTTTTTTCGATTTTCTCAAAATTTGCTCCAACGATTTTTTTTAAAATTCAAAAATCAATTATTTTTTAGATTCTCTTTAAAATGTATATTCTCATTTTGTGATTGAAATCTTCTGAAGACCACTTTACTCTTGTTCTCCATAGAAAAGATAGGAGAAATGGTTGCCATGGTATCAAAATATAAATATTTTCCCATACTTATAAATTTTACATCTTGAATTCAATTGTACCCTACTGTCGGAAACTAAATACATGTCGACACAAAAAATCTGGTGTGACAAGCACAGTACACAACTTTCGATTACCGAAGGTAAGCGAAAGTTGTGTGCTGTGCGCCAGTCACACCAGATTTTTTATCTTGGGTTCGTCAGAACAAGGCTGGGAGAAATCTCTCCAGTCTTTAAAATGCTGACGGAGTATGCGGCTAGGGAGTAGGGTTTGGACACCGGTGGAAACCGAAACCGGTAAACCGGTTTTTTGGCTAATTTTCAAAAACCGAGAAACCGAGTTTTTCCCGAAAAACCGAATTCGGTTTTTTTTTTAAATTTTTTCTTCAGTAATACTTGTATTCAAATTATAAATTAGCCCGTGACCCATAACTGAGAGAGAAGACATTAGCTTCTAGTGGCTTGTGGTTTCGGGTTCGCTTCCCGGCCCAAGCGAGGAAAAAATTTATTTCATTTTAATTGGCTATCAATTATTTGAAATAAATAGGGATGGGGTCTAAATGGCCTTAAGGTGCGTACACATCTGCGCTCTGCTCCGCTCGCGAGCACCATGTTCGTTAGATTAGTACGGGTTTGAGCAGCTCGCGAGCATCTCAAAACCCGTACTAATCTAACGAACATGGTGCTCGCGAGCGGAGCAGAGCGCAGATGTGTACGCATCTTTAGATACCGAAAAAGACAAACAAATTTTAAAAAAATTATAAGTTATTTATATTTTTTCCAACACTTAAATCATCTATATACGGTATAATAATAGCGGAGTGTATGTATGTCTATCCATCCGTCAGGCTCGCTGTGTTGACCAACTTTCCGTTGGAATGACGAAATTTTGCAGTCTTATAGAGGACGTTATGGAGAGTCCCGGAAAAATACTCGGGTCCCGAAATTCTTACAATTTTTTGAGTTATTAATTCCTAAACTTACGATTTCTCCCATAGGAAATGTATAGAGAAATATTTATGTAGGCCTATGTTTTTGGATTTTTTGTATTCTATGAATGTAAAAAAAGGATCTTTTTCGGTACCAAGCCATAAAATATTTCTAAAATATGTTGTATACCAAATAATTTAACTTCCAAAATGGTGCTGCGTTCTAAATACTGTAGATTCAGATGTTGAAAAAAAAACCGGTTTAAAACCGGTTTACCGGTTTTCCGCTTTGTAAAAAACCGAAAAACCGGTTTTCAAAATTTTCCGGTTTTTTCCAAACCCTACTAGGGAGGTCAGGCTGCAAGATTTTCAATGATTTTGTTTTTTTTTCTTTTAGTCTTACTTTTACCTATATGTTTATAATTAATCTGACATTTGTTTGTATAATCACTTTCCCTGTAATTGGAAGAATCTGTAGGGAATTTTAATGCATTAAATAAATAAATATATTTTTATTGTATCGATAGCAACCAGAGGTTCCACAATCTGGTTTCTCGGGACCACCTATCCAAGAATCCACCTTGCTTGATATTGTTTCACTACAACTATCTTGGTGGCTGTTGCTTTTCTTTGTTGTCAGGCCTCCCGGCCAAGATTATTTACAAAATTGTTGAAGCTCAATTAATATTTTATTTAATTCTTACGAAAATAATCAAACGAGATTAGACAAACAATATTTAAACAAGCCTTAAAATTATCAAATAAACAATCCATGTTAATATACCTAGACCTTTGACAATTTCAACTCCTGAAAAATGTCACGACATGCTACCGAAACGCCGACTTAAAATACTGTTGTCATTTATAGACTGCCACCAATGTCTCCTTTTTCATCAAGTTTATTCCAAAAATATTTATTTCTTTATATTCCTGATTATTTTTGGCGTTTGAGGATGGCCGCACTTGGCTACCGAAACTTTAACTCAATACCTCCTAAATAGAAATCTGATTGGAAAAAAATTATTATTTAAAAACAAACATAATTTCAAGATATTCTTTAAGAGATTTTTTTCTTCTACGATTTAGAATATTGACTAACGTTAACATGTTAGAACAAGAAAAAAAAAAAAAAAATGTTTTTTTTCCCAACATATATTTTTTTTCTGTCATTCTCTCAAGAGTCGTTCGTCTTAATTATAAAGAAAAAGAGAACAAACAAAATGTTCATTCGCTGATAAATGGAGCGAGCAGACTCTTTGCTACAACTACAAATGATGATTAATTATCAAATAATTATTTTTCATTTAATATTTTCTTTAATAACACACTAGTCCCCCCAAATACAAGATTATGAAATTATGCAATTTTCTTTATAAAAATTGAAAATATCTAGGGAAGAATTGGTTGGTTAAGGGGGAGTAGGAAGGACCGTTTAAACATACCTTGTGTTGGCTGAGTGGCCTTTTAAAGTAACAACGCCTTTTGCCTGACGTCAAACTATTTTTACTTTCTCCTACCTATATATCGTCGCTTGCATCACGTAGTGACGTATCTCAAAAAAATCCAAAATTGAGATACAACGGGTATGGCCGTGTCCTGCCTGGCTTTCTTTACATTATCACAAAGTGACGAATCTGTATTTCCATGTTTTTTCGTATTATTTAGGTTTTGCGTATCTATACATTTAATATAACACACGAACTATAAACAGCTCTCCTGAAAAATGATAAAAAGTGAGATACGCCACTACGTGTTTCAGGCGACGATATATTGTTAATATATATAGAGAGAAAGTATTGGATTCATGTCAAAAATTCGATGTCGAGATTTTGATGGATCTTCACGTTTTGAGGTCCCTTGAATCAAAAAAAGTGCTTTTCGTGACATGGTCTGTCTGTGTGTGTGGGTGTGTGTTCAATTTTAAGCATGAAGGAATTGAAAAATTACGTTGAAATTTTATATTTATGTTAGACACCTCCCCGGAGCGTCAAAATATGTTTTAAACAAAATTGACCAAAAAGTACTTGTACTTTACTGATGTATTTTTTCAAGTACAGGGTTTAAATGGCCTCAGATGTCGAAAAAAAACATTAATTGCACTCAAAGGCTAAATTTCTTTGTTCTTGATGAAACTCAAATCTCTAAAATAAAAAATTCCAATTCCGCTCACCCGAACTATCAGCGTTTTTGACTCAAAAGAAATGATTAATTTCTTATTATACAATATAGGCCATCAATTGTGATGCAGCTCCAGCCTGAATAGAGATTTCATCTCAATTATTTCTTTGTACCTTTTACTTTTCACCTTTAAAGTTAATCTAAATATTTTATTAATGAAAATGACCACCCAGAGAAGTCATTCTATTTGAATATAAATTATAATAACAATTTACTAGTACTAAGAAATTTTTTTTTCTTCAAGTCATTCCATTCAAATTTCAAAAGAATGAAAATCATTTGAATATAGATGCCTCTATTATATCCTTTTGGATTTTTTTTTGAATATATATGTTAATAAATTAATAATTGGTAAGTAGGCAACCCCAATGGGCAACTCATTTTAGAAAGTTTGGGGCATGTGCAGTTCGAAAATCTCCCTAGATATTAAATAGATTGATTCCGTTGTAAAGTAGAGATTCGTAATCGTCTGAGTTCAAAAAACCATTTTTCACTGTGTGTGTATGTGATCACGATTACTTAAAAACGTAAGCATCCAGATGGATGAAATTCGGTATATATTTCTTACATTAAAATTTTAGATTTGTATCAACTTTTGTTAACTGGAAGTACTGTAGTATAACTTTACCAAATAAGTTTTTTCAAAAATTTTAAAATTTCTAATTTTTTTGTCAGTTGAATCATAACTGACTGGAATAGTTATGAGAAAATAAAAAGAATAGCAGCTATTGATTATTTCATTTATTAAGATCCACTAGGCTGACGTTTCGGTCTTGAATAAGGCCATCTTCAAACCTTGTCGGCTGTCAATATAGGCACGTATATAAATGAAAAATTTTATAAATACCTTATTTACATGTTCATATTAAACTATATTGAATTGAATATTTATTTACGCTCCTATATTCCCCTATATAGCCCACAAGCTCTGAAGATAGTCTTAATCAAGACCGAAACGTCAGCCTAGTGGGCCTTGATAAATGAAATATTCAATAGCTGCAACCTTTTTATTTTTGGTCATCTATATATATAATTAGCAAATGTCCGTCTGTCTGTCTGTCATGCTCTATTTAGACAACTTCCCGTTGGAATTTTTAAATGAAATTTTATATGCTTAAAGAGGACCTTCTATGGATTACAGGAAAATTATTTTCGTCCCGAAATTCCTACAACTTTTTCAGTAATTAATTCCTAAAATTGCGATTTCTTCCTTAGGAAATGTATAGAGAAATATTTATGTATTCTTTGCATTTATGCATTCTATAAATGTAAACAAATCCTCAAGCATACACTGGATTGGGATAGTAATAATAATTTTATTTAAAGGAGGTATATAGCTGAATGTTGATATTCAAATAGGTAGAAAGAATGAGCAAGCAGCTAGTTTACTCGTATATTTCTATTGTCAAACCAGGACCGACGTTTCGGTCACATATGGGGCCATCTTCAGGGCTAGGTTAATGTCTGAAAAATATATTAATCCTCGCCAAGTTATAGTGAGTCATTCACTCTCTGCCCATGGTATGATAATAGTAAATTTTGGGCATTATCATGATTGAGCTACTAACAATTATTGTGAATGCCCAATATAACTTGGCGGGGATTAATAGAGTAAGGTGGGGCAAAAGTCCGCACGGGGCAAAAGTCCGAATCCTCATTTTAAAATCCCCGCTAGACTTGGCGTTGTTCTAAACAACTTTGTTAGGTTGCTAACAACAAGAGCAGATGATGATTCGAAATTCAATAACGTGTTTGAAGCCGATTGTTAACAATGAGCAAATTTATGTTTTTGTCACCTTCCATCTAAAATTTATGGAAATTATCATGGTTGCAACATGTACCAGCATGCACTTTTCTAACTGTCTAATGTCTTTGATTGCAAGCTGATAACCCTAAATAAATATTTTAAAACCTTTTTTTTCTCTACAGTTAACAATAAAAATTTTTTGTAACACTTCGATGAAAATAGCTAAATGGGGCAAAAGTCCGCGGCCTCGACGGGGCAAAAGGCCCAATGGATCTCCAATGGAACAAATGTCACCCAATGGTATTCGAGTTTCTAATACCCCTACCTAGTATTTTCTGGGTTTCTAATACTCCTACCTAGTAGTTTCTCCGATTAATGAGCCTAGGGAAACGACCACGACCCGAAATGTTTATGCAGATTATGAACTTCAATCGTACTGGGGACTAATTGTTATTAGGCCTATTGTGTATTTCTAATAAATAAAATAAATACATAAAACATACCTATACCTAATGTATTTCTTATTAAGTCTTTTTTATACCCTGGTTCGAGAGGTTGTTCTCTGCAGGGGCAATTGTTTGCACCTAAGGACTTTTGCCCCGCTAGTGCGGACTTTTACCCCCTCGGTGGGGCAAAAGTCCGCAAATGAAAATTTTTGTTTAAACACCTCTCCTACTCTTATGCTACCGAATTGGAAACCAAAAAAATTATGTAAGATAGCCAATTAACCAGGCTTTCAGGGGATGTTCCTATTTTTATTGTATCTTTCATAGGAAGGTCAAAAAAAATTCCCAAAGAAAAACTGCGGACTTTTGCCCCACCTTACTCTATATTTTTCAGACATTAACCTGTCCCTGAAGATAGTCCCATATTCTCTGTCTCCATTTTCAGAGGGTCACTTATCTGATATAGAGCAATAATTGTCCTTGCTTGTTATCGAAAAAATTCAATCGCTTGTTGAAATTAGAAATTATCTTTTTTATTTTTATTTTTACTTACAAACAAACTCTCCGGTGTGTAATTGTGAAATTCCAAGCCCCATGGGAGGTGTGGTTGAAGGGCTGCTAGGAGAAGAAGGGGTGGTAATGCAATCTCTCCAAGGACCTGACATACTGGAGAGAGCGGGTATCTTCTTCTTCCCTCGGGCAAATGTTCCTCTTGGATGGTGTGCATCAAGCCTTCCAAGCTTTCAAATTGGTTTGTCCGATGCCATGCCAGGCAACACATACATTAACTTTATGAATTAAATGGGAAGAGAGAGAGAGAGAGAGAGATAGGAATGAAAGATCCCTAAGGATGCTTGTCTCGATTTGTGGCCACTCGTTTTGCTACGCCCTTTGCCCAGCCAAATGGAAAATTTATTCTCAACAAATATCGCATAATATTAGAAATTGTTTTACTAAAATATGCTTAGAATTATTTATAGCTTTTACGATCAAAGTAAAGATTATATAATATCTATATTGTATATGATAATCCATAAGATCTGACAAAATATGTCCGATTTTAAACTATACCGGAAGGTTTATTTCTTCTTTATCATTGGACCATTTCCTTCTCGAAATTGTCTCTTAAAAACCCCTTAAAAATATGCAGAGAGTTAGAATACATATAAATTTTGAGTTTCAGCCCAATCGGAGGTCATTTAGACGTGCCGCAAACGCCTAAAAGTTTAGAAAAATCGAATTTTTAAGTTTTTTTTTAATTTAGACATACCCTAATACAATTTTTCCCAACCCTGAATGCAAAAAACATATTTCTACGATATTCTACAGTTCTTTAACTTTCCAAAAATCGTTCATTCGTGAAAATCTGTTAATTATTAACGAAAATAATGAACAAAAACGTCAATAAAAGAAAAAAACACCATTGTCATCTTTGATGACGTTTTTGTTCATTATTTTCGTTAATAATAAACAGATTTTCATGAATGAATGATTTTTGGAAAGCTAAAGAACTATAGAATATCGTAAAAATATGTTGTTTTTTTTGGCATTCAGGGATGGGAAAAATTCAGGGGCGCCGGAACGAATTTGATCAGAGGGGGGAGGGGGCAAAATTTTTTTTATAAAATTAAAATAATTTAACATGTTCAAATAGTATAAAACAAAAACAAATCTACTATAAAGATTTAAAAATTTTAAATTTTAAATCACAATTTTAATAAAATTAAAATTTTAAAAAATTTGGTAGTGATTTTATCAAAAATTTGGAAAAAAATGAATTTCTCTTTTAATTTTTTTTAATTTAGAAGATTTTATTTTTCAAAAGTAAAAATATATCATTTTTAAAAATAAATGAAATAAAAGAATACATATTGCCCCCTCTGCCCCCTCCTATAGGATGCCAGGGGGGGGGGGGGCAATGTATCCTTCCCCCAGTTCCGGCGCCTATGGAAAAATTGTATTAGGGGTGTCTAAAGTTAAAAAAAAAAAACTTAAAAAATTTAATTTTTCCAAACTTTTAGCCCCAAACTTTTGCCACACGTCTAAATAAACTCCGATTGGGCTGAAACTTAAAATTTATATGTATTCTAACTCTCTGCATGGTTTTTAAGGGGTGTCGCCTTAAAAGGATCCAGGTAATTTCAAAATTAGAACTATTAACATTTTATTTTCACTATAGCTCTAAAACTAGACGTGTTGGGGCAAAACTGAGGGTATTTTTGGAATCAGCGTTACCCAAATACCCAGGAATAGCTTCAAATACCCCGGCAACAAAAAAAAGGTCTTTTTGTTCCCCTGTATTAGGCCTATGTATTAAACTATATATTTACTTAGATTTCATCTTGGAAGAAAGAACAGCAGCCAATAACACTAATCTAATCAAAGAAAAATAATACATTTCTCTTTTGATTAACGAAATTTCTTATTTTAAAATAATTCAATTTTATTTACTGACTAAGAGTAATTATAACCCATTCAGAAGTTATGAAAAAAAAAGAAATTAAATCTTTTATTCTTTAAAAATTTGATTAAAATCATACTAATTAATCGTTTATAAAAAAATAAAAGGTACGATATCAAATATCTTTAAAAAAAAAGAAAGAAAGAAAGAAAAGGCACAAGAGAATAAAAGAGAAAGAAAATCTGAAGGGTTCGAATTGCGAAAGAAAAAAAAAACAAAAAAAAAAAAACATTACCAGAGAGAGAGAAAAAAAAGGCTTACTTATTTTGAGGCTAAGTATAAGCAAGTTCAAAGAAACAGAACGAGATAAGACATGCTCCAGATAAAACCCTCATGGGGAACCGACGACAATAATGAAAAATCTTGGGGTATATTAAGATAATCAATGAGAAAATTTATTTTTCCACTCTAAGGCCTACTTATTTTATATTAAAAGAGAAAATACTGACTGTAAAAATTGATTAAGCAGGTGATGGTTGCAGCCAATGACGTCGTGACGACTTCTTCACGACTTTAAAATAGTCAATGCATTATGATATACATATGCTCATGGACTAATGAAGTGGTCGTCTATCGAATTTTGTCCGATAATGAAGATACTTTCTGTTATTAAAATTTTTACATAAACAATTTATAGCTGAGATGTTATATTAATAAGAGGGTAAAAAAATGAGAAATGCAACTAAGGTTATTTTTTTATTCGATTAATTCACACAGCTGACGTTTCGGTTCCGCGTTTGAACCATCCTCAGAGCTGGCGAAAAGTCATTATGAAAGTGTCATAGTGGATTTTATACATTGTTGAAAAATTCTTATACAATAAATATATATACACTTTCATAATGACTTTTCGCTAGCTCTGAGGATGGTTCAAACACGGAACCGAAACATCAGCTGTGTGAATAAATTGAATAAAGAAATAACCTTAGCTGCATTTCTCATTTTTTACCCTCTTATTAAATTAAGATTTTTAAAAAGACGGCTTAAAAGTCGAAAAGTCAACTTTCAGAAATGATTAATCGATTCCGAGAATAGAAAAATTTCAAACCGATCCCAGAATCGATTTTTCGAGCGTCTTTTCCACCCCTAGATTAGCTAGTTAACTAGAAATGAACTCAGAAGGAGAAGGAGTTAGAGATAGGAAATGCTGAAAGTTCACGGGGTGCCGATAGATGGCTACGGTCAGAGGCCGGTTGGGTATGAGGTGTTTATTTATTTATTTATGTATAAAATGCTCTGAGGAGATTTGTGCCTCATATGAGCAGCAAACACAATAACAATATATTCACAGTGTGAAACAAAATAAACGGAATATTCAGCAAAAATAAAACAATACGCATATTTTAACACATGCTTTGCACCGAAAAAATCCGGGGCCGCTCGCCGTCCCGGCACAGGCCCCACCCAACAAGTCCCTCAGTCCGGACTGGAAAATCCACAGACAGTACCTCTCGAGGGGAGGGAATTCCACAGCGTGGTGGCCCTCACCAAAAACGATTTGTGGCAAAAAGCCGTCCCATGCTGAGGCATAATCAAATCCTCACGACATGATCTTAGGCCATGACCGGTATCTGCGTTGAATTTCAGGAGTTCGTACAGATAGGAAGGAGATTTATAATCAAATTATAGACAAAAACGCCTAGTAGGTAGGGCCTCCTCTCAGCCATCTAAGTCTCTCGTAATAAGGACTTATATGCTCGCGAAGGCTGATATTAAAAATAAATCGAATGCATGCGTTTAAAGCCCTATCCTGCCCTCGCGCCTGCCCAGCCGACAAGCCTCCATTCACCACACTGCAATAGTCCAAGTGTGGGAAAATCAGTGACTGGACTAGACGGGACCTAACGTACTTCGGAAAAAACGATTGGCTCCTTCTGATCCGGTGTAGGGTGCCATAGACCTTGCCACGGATGTGACTTATATGGTCCCGCCAAGTCAGGCCGGAGTCCATCACCACCCCCAAATTCCGGCGGGTCAAAATCCAGAGCGACTCCATCAACCATGACTCTAGGGAAAACCCTGTCAATAGTGAGGCAATTCCCAAAAACTATAGCCTTGGTTTTAGTGGCATTTACGGATAGCTCATTTTCTCTTGCCCACAATGATATTCTCTCTGCCACTAAGTGTTTATGAAAACTCCTCGAGTAAATAAACGCGCAGGAAACCGATAGGAAATCTAGTTTCAAATAATTATATTAGCCTAGTTATTTAAAAAATTGGAAAATTACCTAATATAAGAGAATAATATTTTCTCTGTTTCTCCATCTTATTTTGTCTAAACATTCGCACACGAATCTCGAAAATATAAACGGATTTTTATATTTTATTTATTATTGCACTTTTTAATTTATTAATTAAATCTTTTAGGTTTACATATATATTTTCCACATTGATTAAAGGCACACAACCCATAAAGCATATATATTAGACCTCCTCCTGGCTTCCGTTTGTTTCCCTTTTGTTTATCGAAGAGATTTGCATAACATTACTCATCCCAACTTGGGAAGCCATTTATCGGCGAGAGTAACTAATACTACCCTATCTGTATACAAACAGTGCATGTAACCTATTCTGTGATCTTTTTAATTTTATATCTTGTAATCAGGAATTAAATTTTATTGTTTATTTTATTTTTTTTCGGCATCTTAGGCCATATAGACATTAACGATACGATATATATTAAGGATTTCAGGAACTTCGTACTATTTATCAATTTAGATTAGTTTAACAATAGATTTTACTGATTGATAATGGCATTATTTAAACCCGAAACGTTTCAAAATGAGAAGGTTATAGCCTATTTCAAAAATCTCTGTCAAATCTCTTCTGTATCCTCTTTACTGATTAATGAGAAAAATGGCTGTGTAGAACTCAATCGTTGAAATGAAGAGGAAATCAGCCAGGTAGGAAGCCTCTGTTGTTAAATCAAACTCCTTTAATACAAAATTAATAATATTGTGCCATCTTCAGTTGTCAAAAAAAATAGATAAATAAAGGAGAAGCATAAAAGGGGAACTCAACTGCGGGAACTGAAATGCCTGTTGAGATTAGACTTGATAGTCTGAAGATTGTAGGTTTTGGGGAAGATAGACGCAGGGAGCTTGTCACCGGAATAAAGGATATATAAATGTTGAAAAAGAGTTTTTAAAGAATAGCTCTTATTCTGCTGAAGATGGCACTATACAATTGGCCGGGACGTTTGTATTAAAGGAGTTTGATTTAACAACAGGGGCTTCCTACCTGGCTGCTTTTCCCTTGATCTCAACGATTTTCCCTTTAATGATTCTTAAAGTGGCTGTCGTGAGAAAAGAAAAAAAACCCGAAATATGATATTTGATGTACCGGTACTAGCAGAAACTACAATAAATAAGATCGCTTCCTTTTGCATCAGTCAGATCAGATTAGTGGATATGATCGTTCGAACTGGCAGGATCTGCGGATCAGATCACTAATCCTTTTTAGTAGATTTTTTCTTTCCCGTGGGGGAAGGAGGGAAAGGAACTACAGACTCTTGGAACGCAAAGTTCACGCTCTAAGAAAATGATTTCTCTTTTCTTTATTCTCATCAATAAATATACATTTTTGGGTCTTTATCCAAGTATTTTGTTTATATCTTAAATGCATTGAACTGACAAGGGGAGTGCATAGCCTTCATGCCACCGATTTGAACGAAAATTTTTTTATGTGTAGTACTTAATGAAAAACAAATTCTGTTCAAGCGAGAGAACGCGCTTCTCAACCGTTCATCTAAAAAAAAAAAAAAATGTTAAAGATTTTGCCATAAAAATTAAAACCCAATAATTAAAAAAAAACTTATTTGTTTATTAATATTAAAAAATATTTTTACAAATCCAAAAAATAAAAATAAATTACACAAAAAAATAGTTGCACAGGCCGAGATTCGAACTCGAGATTTCATGTGTACAAAGAATGAACGCTACCAATCTACCTACCCATCGCGGCTTTTGTAAATGTTATTGTTAGCAACGGCTTAAGGCATGCTGGCAAAATCTTTGACATTTTTTTTAGACGAACGGTTGAGACGTTTTCTCGCTTGAACAGAATTTGTTTTTTATTAAGTACTACACATAAAAATTTTTTCGTTCAAATCGGTGACATGAAGGCTAAGCACTCTCCTTGTGAGATTATTATTTACGGTCACCTTCTAAATCTAATGGATTTAATAAATTCTATTTAAAAACTTATAGCGAAAGGAATTTTAAAGTAAGGACAATTAATTATTATTGGCTTACACTCTCTCTGAAAGGTTTCCCCTCTCCAAAGCTTCTTAAGCAATGAAATTTCTAATTTGGCGCCTACGTAAAGAACATTTGCGCATTAACCCTCTTTCTTGAGCTATGAATAATTAATTAGTGAGATGGCATAATTTGATCGCGCTTTGAGTAGGTCCTAAGCTGTTTGGAGATAAATCGAATTTAATAGCTCATAGAATAATTATTGTGATCTGTTATTACTTCTAATTGCATGGATTAGATTAGAGATCTCTATTATAATAAAGAGAAGAGGTGTGTAGTGTAGTGTTCAATTAGTACTATGTGTTTTCGGTAAACAATGTTGTGTTGTCGATGAATTTATATCGATCGTTTGACTCTCAATTAAAACAAGATTTTTTTTTTTTCTAACTCCTATTTAGAGAGAGAGGAGAATATACTCTCAAATCAGCTTATAACTTTCTAGACTTAGGCTTATTTACTGAGGTTTACAAAACAAGAAAATATTTAGAGAGAAGTTGCACAGGAACAAAAAGAGATAAAGAGATGGAAGCAAAAACAGAATTATTATCTCTAAGGGTTAGAATAAGAAATAAAAGGGAGCAAGTATGATAAAAATTATAATTATAACTTCATTAAATTAAAGTTCATTTTTCATTTCAAAACTTATTAGATTTTTACTTTCTCTTACATATAGGCTATATATACGGGTATATACTGGGTATATAGTAATGTATAAAGGATTATACTCAGATCCCTGTAAAGAGCGAAAGCTCAAAATACAGAAATAAATTTATTTATTTATTATTTATTTATTTATTTATATACTGGGTATATATGGACCCTGTTACTCATTAGTGTGTTAAGCGCCATCTACCGAGTTTTGAGAAAATTAACATTAAAGTTTTTTGTTTTCATTGGATTATATATAATTTTTTTTGACAATTTTGCAAGTAACATTAAATATAAATTTTTTTAAGACATAATTCATAAAAAATACTATTCATTATAGCATTTGAAACAATATTCGGTGCTTAACTCAATTTTTAATTTTTTGGCGCTTGACACACTATTGCATAACAGGGTCCATATAGGATTCATTCATTTTCATTTTGAATGGCCTTAGACAAATAAATGTCCATTTGGCCAAGCTTTCAATTTTATCATATATCAAATTCTTAAAAATTATATTGTATAAATACGTAAAATTTGGCGATACACATTCAATTGATAACTTTTACCGTACAAATAACATTTCACGAATATAAAGTGGTCGAGTTTTTATATACGTTTTTATATAAAAGAGAATTTTTATATTGAAATTTTGGTAAAGAAAAAAAGTGAAAGAAAATTTCATATCGATATTTTATTAATAAAAAAGTAAAAAAATCTGGTGTGACTGGCGCACAGCACACAACTTTCTCTTACCTTCGGTAATCGAAAGTTGTGTACTGTGCTTGTCACACCAGATTTTTTGTGTCGACATATATTTAGTTCCCGACAGTACGGAACATTTGAATTCAGATGTAAAATTTATAAGTATGGAAAATGCCCTCGGGGCATGGCGTAGGGTTAGCGTGCTAACCTCGTATACCAAACGTCGCGGGTTCGGACCCCAGGCAGTCCGATGATTTTATATAAGGCATTTGGATACCAAATGGCTTATATAAGAATGCCTGGACCCCAATATGTATAATAATAAATAACGGTTATCGTCTAAAGTCTTAAATGGCCTAAGTTGCCGAAAAGACTGTGTGAATGTGAGTGTGAGTGTGAGTGTGAATGAGAAAAGTGTGAATGTTTTTTTAAAAAAAAAAAAAAAAAGTATGGGAAAATATTTATATTTTGTTACCATGGCAACCATTTCTCCTATCTTCCCTATGAAATACAAGAGTAAAGTGGTCTTCAGAAGATTTCAATCGCAAAATGAAAATATACATTTTAAAGAGCATCTAAAAAATAATTGATTTTTGAATTTTAAAAAAAATCGTTGGAGCAAATTTTGAGAAAATCGAAAAAAACTGAAAAAGTACATCAGTAAAGTACTAGTACTCTTTGGCCGATTTTGATTAAAAGCTTATTTTTCGGTCCCGGGGGGTGTTTAAGTTAAATATAGAATTTCAACCTCGTAGCTCAATTCCTTCATGCTTAAAATTGAACACAGACACACACACAGACACACACACACACAGACAGACCATGTCGCGAAAACCACTTTTTTGTTCAGGGGTGTCAAAACGTGTTAATTAAAATCTCGATTCGATTTTGACATGAATCAATACTTTCCCCTTTACTACACAGAAAGGATTACATTTTTTTAAACTACAACATTGGTAATATAAAGTTAAATGCGACTATTAATTTGAACTCTGGTAGCCTTATGCCAAAACCGACATTAATATTAAGAAGAGTTGTCTCTACTAATGTCCGCCTCAGTGGCGTAACGTATTTTAACTGTGCCCCGCCGCAACCTTTTTTCGGACCCCATTCAGGGCCGCAAACGCGAGGGAAATTTTTTTCTCTACCCATGGAAATCATTTTACACCAAAATTTTTGCCGCATTGCACAACATTTTCTTTTTTTTTTTGCCTTTCCATTATAATCATTTTACCTTTTTTAACAAAATTTTTGCCGCATTGTCCGAAATTTTTGACAAGGCCCGACCCCGGGGCCCCCCCCCCCGCGGGGTGTGGGGGGGGGGGAGGCCCCCCTCGGGGATGCCTATTTATTTCCAAATTGGCCTGATCCTTAGAGCAGTTGTCGCTGGTGAACAATAAAATATATTCAATCATAGATTCAAAATAGTGTTGTTATATGTAGAAAAATATTAAATACAGAGTTTTTTAATTCCCCTTCTCGAATAGTGTGGCTATTTCAGGGTTTATTGTATATACAGTATGTTTATTAAAGTTAATTAATACCGATGGAAACTGAGGTACTTTCCACACTCTGATTTTTCACCCCTCGAGACTGGGATTTTTCACTTTAAAATTGGTCCAAATAAATTAAAATATTAGACGATATGATTTTGCACTTTTTTTAAGTAACTCTTCTTTCTGGCATTAAGTAGAATCCTTCCTGGGCAGATTTATTTATTAACCCTATAAATCTTTGGGCCCTGTTGATCTAACCCCATCTCTATCGGCTATTGAGTCCAATATTATGTTATACCAATTGCAACTGAAGAACGTTCCACACGCTGGTTCCTCGAGGTCCCCCACCCACGATTCAGTCTCGCTCTTCTCTTTCTCCTGGATAAAATAATTATATTCCCCAAACCTCTTTCTTTTATGAATTTATTAATATTTAAATGGAATAAATTTTTGAGACAGTTCATTTACGAGAATATTTGTGTTTATATTTTTGAATAATACAGAAGCATTAAATTACAATTAGAATTTAGTAGGTTTGTATTAAATTAAAAGTCAGAACCTCTTTGTTAAGACACAAAATATAGAAGAAGAGAGAAAAAAAAGTACAAATTTAAATTATTTTAAAGAAATTTGTCACGAAAAGGCTTTTAAAGGTAGATAATAAATTAAAACAACGTAATATTTAAATTTATATAGTTAATTTAAAATAATACCAAACTTTCCCTTAAATTATCTTTATTACTCTATTTTGGAAATTTACACACTAATCTAACAATAAATCGAGGGTTTGGATGCATAAAATTTCCGTGTAATTGAGAATAGAGTCCCTTCCAACATTTCCATTCAAATTGTATTATAGAAATGATAATTAATTCCTCCATTAAAATTTAAATAATTCGCACAATGAATAATAATAGTTCCTTCTAAGGAGAGATGAGCAACCAGCATTATTGTTCTGCTCTATACTTGTTTCCATTTTTTCAACCAAATCATGATTTAGACATAACATTTATAAAGTATTTATTGTTAAAAGATCAATGAAAATCAACCAAATGCATTAAATATTATTAGCTACCATTCTGACATCTCTTGGCAAATTTTTGAATTACTTGATTTTTGGGCATACTTTTTTATGACACACAACGCCATCTTATCGGGAAAAACATGCGTAACACCTTCGCGTCCGAGCCCCCTTAATATAATCCAAAAAACTTATTCTTCTTTTTGATCACCTCATTTTAATATTTACCTTTTATAAAAAATGCCTATTTAATTTTTATACCTTTTATTGCGATACTAAAAATTCTACTCGTTGTTGTAATAAAGACATTCGCTTTAAGAGCCGTTAAGCGAAGTGGTTTCTTGGGATTTCCTAATTGTTTTCTTTTAGAAAACTCGGTCAATGGAGCTTTCAAATCAGCTGATTCAATTACTTTTATAAGGAAGAAAAACAGAGATTTCGCCAGGTCACTGGACTTTGATAAAAAAAATAAATAAATTTTCATATTATATTCGTTTGGGGCTACCGCGTGTCGGGTGTGGAATGACCTCCCTACAGAGATTCGGGGGGTGTCTTGCTGTTGGCGGGCCCCGCAGACATTATTATTTGAAATTCCTATCGGGATCCTCCCGTTTATTTAATCCGAGGTGGCTTAAGTGCTCGAAGGCACACCTCAACCGGCCTCTGAGAGTAGCCATCTACGGGCACCCAGTGAAGTTAGCTACATTATTCTCTATCTCTAACTCCTCAAACTTCATCTCTAACTAGTGAACTAATCCTTATTTTCTCCAACCTTATATCCAACCTCTTCTATGCTAGCAAGGATGTCCTAGTTGAGGAGGGACTCTTTTAGCACCGGCGTGAAGCCTTTTGAAGGATACATCACTGAGGAGGAAACTTTTTTATGTCCCTTCCCACAGGAAGGGATATCCACATCAACTCTCTCTCCTCGTAGAGTTGCCTGG
>JAKCPI010013932.1:0-129585 GCA_023213315.1 Euborellia annulipes
CAATGACAATGTCAATATCGATAATGTCAAGGGGTGTGAGTTCGGATCCATGTATTTATTTAAATCAATTGGATATCAAATGGTATAAATAAATGCCTGAATCATATTTACCACAAAAGATTAAGTATCATTTAAAGTCTACATGCCTTAGATACCGAAAACCGTATTAGTTCTCTCGGGAATGTCAGTAAGCTGATTAAAATAATTATAATAAAATTTCGAATCTTTGTTTTCTTTGTCTTGTAAAATTTGTCAGTAGAATAGAATTCATTCTTTCCCCTCTTCTCTCCATTTTATTTCGCAAGTTTTCATTCATTCATTCATTTCTCCCGTTCTAAATTCAAAAATAATTCCCTTCTCAAGCGTAGAATATGGATTGGTGTGGTGATGTCGTACGTTGAATTAGATAGAAGACTTGTTCTCTCTTTCATTTCTCTACGGATTTCATGTTAGATGCATCATTTAGCTACATTGTGTGTTAGCTACTTCGTGGCCTGCTCGTTTGCTTGACAGCCGATCTATGTGTGAATATCAAAAGATGTAACGAAAAAATATTAGATACCCATACAAATTTTATTTAAAAATATTTTAAATAAACTGACTGCCAAATAAAATATAGTGTAAATTGAAATAAAAAATAGTAGGCCTATCTAGGTTGAGTTCAGAACCCTTTACTAGGTAGGGTTCATTCACAAAATGGGTCTTTATACAGTTTCCTTTTAGGAGAGAGAGTAGCTTATTCAAAAACTATTTAATAAAAAATATTAAAATTATATTGGTCAATAAGGGCCGGTTGCTTCACTACTAATTTCACTAGTGTTGTTTATTACTGTAGTTGTAATCAAGGGCGATACAGTGGGGAAAGAGGTGGTATTACCCCCCCCCGAGATTTGTAAAAATATTTTTTTCGAAAAACAAATTTATTTTTAACGTAAAATTTTTAAAAAAATTAATACTTAAAAATTTGATTTTGTATTTATATTCTGGCAAACAAGTACAGAATGCGCCTTTAAATTATCAAAAATTAAGAAAAATAGTGTGCTGTGCGACAGTCACTCCAGATTACCCCCCCCCCCGAGAAACACTTCTGGATCCACCCTTGCTTGTAATTGTGGTGGAAAAAATTATGGAGGTTTCAAAAATTTCAAAAACGAAAAAAAATCCCTAAAATATGACCCAGCAATTTAAAACAATATTTGCCCCCAGTGAATTCAAATTTATAGAAAAAAACATGAACTTGACACTTTTTTGACCGGTAGTGTATTTATAGTTCTGGAGATGGTCCATAAAGCCAGCGTTTCCAAACTGGGAGGTGCGCCCCTCGGGAGGCCCGGTCTAGTCTAAGGGGGAGGCCCAAATATTGTCAATTTTCCAAATGATTGCTGTTATTCTTTTTTAGCTCTCACTCAGAGTCTAATTCCGAGTGTCCGTCTGGTCCGGTGTCCGTCTGTCGGTACGCATAAAATCTCGGCCTGAACTAAAGGTCGTAGAAAAATAATAATTGCATATACTTATTCAGCATAAAAAACTGGAAAAATACGTTTTGGTCCCTAGCACTTCCGGTTTTTTAAAAAAATGTTCCCTACCTCAATTTTTGCCATTTGTTTACACTATTAATTTTTTGTTTACATTCATCAGAATGTAAACAAAAGTGGCCATTTTTTTCTTAAATATGGATGGATTAAACCTCTAATTTTTTTGACAGTTGTGTATTTTGACGCTCCACCAGTAGTTACGTCATCATCATAAACATCTATCAAATCACGTGACTTTTTTTTTACGATTATAGGGTCGTGTGACACATCGATTCACATCTATTTTTCATTTCAAATCGAAAGAAATATGTCTCATAATGATCAGGTGATCAGACACCAAATAAAATGTTTATTAAAATGTTTAATGTCAAGAAAATCCCCTTTGAATTTACTACTATGAATTCTTTCTTACTTTTTTGTTTGTATTATGGGGGGGGGGGGGGGGGATGTGTCATGCAATTAAATATTTCAAAGGGAGGCGTGGTAACATAAAGTTTGGACACCACTGCCAACCAGCGGTCCAAAACGTCAGATGAGAAGAGGTAATAAAGTAAATGAAAAAATTACTATCTCCATTCTATCTTCACTAAAATTTTTTAAATATTACACATCATATCTTCAATTTATATTCAGAAGACGTCCAGTTGGTTGAAATATCTACTAAAAAGAATAAATTGCTAAATTTTTTTTTCCCCAAAGTGCCAACCAATCCTTAAAAAGAAGAATTGGCGCTAACACCTAAACAAGGGAATATTTATAAACCCGAGGTAATTAATTACCAATAATGTATTCAAATGAAATGGAAATAGTAGATGCGAGTGATTGAGGCTGGCTGGTGGCCTGTGGCTCGCACAGATGATGGAGGTCGAGTTGATGGGGCCCCTGGGGCCAAGCCCAGGCCCCAAGGAATGGGGACTCTCATCTCGATTCGCATTACCTATGTGTGTCGAATATGACTATACTCTATGCTATGTTATGTGCCAATGAGCGTCACGACCTCTGCACCTTAATGCGTCCATAGAAATGCTTGCACCGAAAGAACGGATTATCGAATCTCTCCTTCTGGTTTCTTTTTTGTCGCATCGCCCTCACCTTTTTTTTTTTCTTTTCTTACTCATATCAAAAGCTTGTAAATAAATTCACAATTCGTGAACGGTAATATAAATCGAAAACAAGCACCAAGTGAAAGAGAGCCAGAAGACCTTTGGACCTCACGAAAATCAAATTCAACGTTTGCTTGCTGACCTATGGAAATATCAGATCGGAGAGGTTTTTTTTTTTTTTTTCGAAGCAATAACAAGAAAGAGAGAGAAAAAAAATGCTTAATATAAAATAAAATAAAAACGTAAGATAAAGAGAGTTTAGACAACAAAAATGCCCTCTAATTAAGATATTAACTTTAAAATTGTTTTAATCTAGAGAGTCATAAATTTTTATATAAAATAACTTCATTATCATTTTATAAAAACAATATTTGATTTTGAAAGTGGGTCAAGTCCGTTTTGTGTTAAACAATAGAGCTAATTCTTATTACAATTTTTTTTTTTTTAATTCTTATATTGCCCCTGGTTCGTAGGGCAGTAGCCCTTTTGTTCTAGGGGTCTGGAGTTAAATTTATTTATTTTTTATTTAATTTTTTTTTTTTTTACACACTCACACTTTTTTCTTCCCCACCCCCCCCCCCCCACCCTTTCGGCCACTCCCGCCCCATAAAAAATTCATCCAAAAACCGTCGTTTAAAAAAAAACTAATTGGGGGGGGGGCATTTCTTTTTAAGTCATTTGGGGTCGAGTTAAATTTATTTCAATTCAAATGGCTACCAATCAATTGAATTATATATGAACTGAATGGACCAAAAAAGATCTTAATTTAAAATAAATTCTAATATTAAAAAATTTTTGGATGGATTTATTATTATAATAACTGATGGTGTGAAGGTCAAGTCAGTCTAAGTAAATTTGAGAATGAAAAACGCAATATAATCATATTTGTTCTCGAAACGTTATTATAATAAAAACCTCAGACCTCTTGGGTTTCGGCCGCTGTGTTGCGTGCCTTCATCAATCAGCTCGGGTTTTAATGGTGAGAAATTTACACTAGCTAAATCCTTCGCTTTAACAAAGCAGATTTCGCCTATTACGGTAAACCATGATTTTATCGTTGATAGCTCGTCCAGCATGTATGTAATCGTACCGAACTAGGCATGTATGTAAAAAGCGAAACCTGCTTTGTTCACTTTGTTTGTCACTGATGAAGGAGCACAGAGGTCTGAGGTCGAAACCCAAGGTTTTTATTATAATAACGTTTCGAGAATAAATATAATTATTTTGATAATACTTACTAAAAATTCCAAGGAAAAAAATATGAATGCACTCCCTGTTAAAATATCAAAATATAGGAGAATCTTGCTAATCAGGGCTCCTATACTCCGGCATACCGGCTAATCCGGAGTGTTGAAGAGCCACTTCATTGGGATATTCTAGCAAAGAAGTAAAAAAAGGAGTATATTAAGAAAACAAAGTGTGATAATAGATAGATTTTTTCAAGAGAGAAATATGTAATTTTGCATTATATTAAATGTTTCAGGTATTTCGGCATTTTCAGAATCCGGTGTAGGCCCGGTCCCGTTTAGGCCGGAATAGCAAGACTTCTGTCTTCTTCTTCTTTCTTCACCTTTGTTATTCCCGCGGTGCGGGGTCGGCGGTTATTTAATAGCAAGACTACTGTATTTTCATAAATTCTATGAAAAATATTTTTTTTCTATTTAGCTTGAATTCTAATTCTTTTTTTTTTTTATTAAACCTTGCGATTTTTATAAGAGAAAAACTTTGCCATTTGCCCTCAGGCTTGGTGTAATTGGTCGGGTGACTACCCTCTATACCGATCGTCACGGGTTCGTACCACAGGCAGTCCGATGATTTTATTTACCATTTGGATACCAAATGGCTTAAATAAAAATGCCTGGACCCCCAATAGATATTATAAATAATAACGGTTATAATGGCCTAAAGTTGCCGAAAAGACTTTGTTCTTTTTCAATATTTAAAACTGATTGATCTGCTTTAAGTTTTAATTCAATTTTGAAAATAAAAAAAAATATATATTTTGATCCATCAATGAATATTTTAATTAAAATTTATTTAATAATAAAAAAAGAGCATCGATAAAATACGATCAAAGAAAAAAATATCAATTGCCTATCAAAGATTTATTTATTTTTTTTTTTAATAAAAATTTTATTTTTTCTAAGCTGACTGAGTTCAAAATTAATTTTAATAAAATATTGATTCGTTCATAATATTAATAATATAAAAAAGATAATATCAAAGGTAAAGAGATTTTTTTTTTTTTTTATAGATTATAGGCCTATTGATTATGTTGCTTCAAACAGTAGCGTAGCCAGGATTTCTGCTTGGGGGGGCCCAAAAGTTTTATGAACCCCCCCCCCCTTATCCAAGAAACTTAAAGTGGAGAAATTTTTTTAGATAAATAAAAAAAAATTTTTTTTCTTGAAATAAAAAATAATTTTAATACAAAATTCGTAAATATTAGAGATTTTTTCAATTATTTATAAGTTTTTTGTTAAATTTTAGAATTTATGAGAGTTAATAAAATAATTGTTGAAAAAAGAAAAAAATCATTAGGGAAAACAATAGGTATTTTTTTGTTTTGGAGACGGCTTTGAGGGGGGGCGGCCCCCGGGCCCCCCTGAATACGCCACGGCTTCAAATAATAAATAAAATATATAATTTTGTATTTTTTGAATTCACAGTGGCCAAATTTATTAACTGTAAATAATAGTAAAGAGAAAGAACAAAACACATTTAATTAATATTGATATTTGTTCCTGGATCGTAGTAGCACAGAAGTAGATTTCTTGCTTCTAGAAGTCATGAGTCCATTTATTTACTTTAAGTTCAAGTTTGTTTTTTGAGGTAGCCTACACCAACCCTATCTTTTTTAGAATTGACAAAAAGAAGGCTAATTTCAAGCTCGTTAAAACGAAAAGTTTATTCTACCCTGAAGGGCGTTGATTTTTTGCAGAGGGTTTGATTGTTATCTTTGAGATCTTTCACTGATTAAGAACTTGTTTTTGGGGGCCAGGAAAAATATTTTAAATTATCTACCTATTTAGGAAAAATATATTTAGTGAGAAATTTTAAAATTTATCAAATTTTAAAATAGTAAAAAATGAATTCCTATCAATACGATCAGGAACTTATAAATAACAATAAAAGGGGTTGAAAGCAGTGAAATTTTTCAAGAGGGTGATCGTTTAAAACACTCATTCACCGCACTTTATATCTCCCCCCTTTGGATTGAAACCTTTAAACACTCAAGTTTTGTACCTGCAAAGGCCAATGCAACGATGCCATCACAAGATAAGATTTTTATTTCTCTTACTTATATATGTTTATATTATTTAAACTAATTTTGATTGAGTCATTTTGATGGAAATACACGTCCCTAATTTCAAAAAAAAGTTCCGCAAAATGAATTATTTGTGCGTGTTGTTAAAAATTACAAGCAAAGGAAAGAGTTACGAAGTCATTTATGTTATGGCTACTTTTGATCTCGTAGTTTTGAGTCATTTACTTTTTTTTAAAATGAATTTTTGTTTTTTTTTCTTTCGTCGGAAATCTAATCCATCTTTTGCTTGTTGTTTTGAATTATGAATTTGTATTTGTGTTTGTTTGGACCCCTATATGCGACGATAATGAATTTATTCAAGTGAAGCAGTCTCTTTATCTCAAATCTTACGAAGTTTGTCCGAGTAAAAATTATTAAAAATGATAGAGGGATCCACACGCCCGCAGCAGGTCTGCATAATGAACCTTGAGGAACATACAGGGATATACACGCCCGTACCAGGGACACACACAGTAGAAAGTGACTAGAAGAAAAATGTTTGTTTGTCCCTGGAGCGGGCGTGTGTATCCCTATCTGTCCCTTAAGGTTCACTATGCAGACCTGCTGCGGGCGTATGTATCCCTCGATTATTTTTAATCATTTTTACTCGGGTGGGTCAAAATTTATTAGATCATCAAAAAAGAATAATAAAATAAATAAATAATAATAAATAAAATAAAATTACTTGTTCTTTGAGTAAACACTGGTTAACTGTGAATGCTTTAACCCTTAAAATTAATTTTACTATTTGGCACCCTTCCGAGTACTGAGATAAAACATAATAACATAATATTCAAATATTATTTGTTTTACCTCTGCGCCCGGAAGATTGCCAAATAGCAAAATTTATAAAATGTTTACAATTATTTGCGTTTATATGGGTAAATACTTACATATATCCTAGCACCCTTATGACTATTCAACCGAAATATCGTGAGATTTGTGAATTTTAAATTTGACTTCCGTTTTAATTTGCATCTTTATCCACAGCCTCTTTCACATCAAGCGGAGTTAATGCATTTATTTATTTTATAAGGGCCGCTGGTTGGGTATGCTGATCTTGTGAGTATGTGGATAGCGAACACGAATTACTTGAGCGGCCGATCATATCAAATATGCCCCCACTCTTTTTTATTCTCTACCTTTTCAAAAAATCCAGATAATTTTTAACATTCCATGAAAATTAAAAAAAAAAAGAATTTAGAATTCAAAACCAAACCTTATTTGGAGTTGATTTACATTAATTATTCTCATTTCGTCTCTTCTTGTTGAATAACCTGTTGAATCATAAATTAACGCAAAGAGAAAAAAAATATATTTATTCTATTCTCTCTCCGTCAGTAACAGGATTACTCTGCCATTAAAAGGCCTCCTAATATAAATATTATATATCATTTCTTTATATTTACTAGTATAACTTTATTAATCGTAAAATCAAAATACCAAAGTTTTTTTATTAAGTTATTAATTAGAATTTCAAAAAAAAAAAAAAAAAAAAATGTTAACGTTCTTTCTTTTACTCAATTACATCTTTATTTCCTTATTGGAGAATTTGGGATATAAATCAAATAATAATAACAATTTTATCTGAAATAAATTAAGTCGCAAAGTGTAAAAGAAAAAAAAGGGGAATAAATTGCGAACCGATTGGAAGCTATAAAAATCATTTTTTAATCGATTAATTTTTTATGAACATATAGTAGAATAATTAATCAAAAAAATAGAAGTTACAAAACTTTTTTTTTTTTTTTGACTTTTATTCGGTCATCAGACTGGACTGTATCCGTAAAATAATAATGCGCGTTCGTTCACCAACAGAGTAGTGCTGTGACTAGGATTTGGGGTTCCCCAGGACGTTAACGAAGAAAAAGATCAAGGTTGACTTAAAGTGCAAGCCTGGGCTGTTTGAGGAGACAATACGGAGCAATGGAGGAAAAAGAAGTTCAAATATTCAAATACAAAACGAATTGTATTTGATTTGATAGCTTACAAATTTATTAGAAACCCCCAAACAAAATTACTTAAAAATATTAAATGGATTTGATTTAAATTTATTCATTAAACAAATCATTTGAGTGTTCTGAGGAAGACCCTAGACCAGCGTTTTCCAAACTGTAGAGGCAGGCCTCCTGGGGAGGCGCGGACTAGCCTAAGGGAGGCGCGAATATTGTCCACCAATATCAATTTTCCGAATGATTGCTAGTTTTATAAATAAAATAATAAAATTTTAAAAGATTCTAGGACGGAGGTTTTCCTTAATTAAAAATTCGATGAGCCGCAGTGGCACCATCAGTAGAGACTGTGCTATTGCGGCTCATCGAGTTTTCAATTAAAATAATTAATATTGATGCTAAAAAAAATATTTATATTTTTTTAGTATTAAAATTTTTTGTTTTTGTATTATTTTATTAAATGTGTGGGGGAGAGGGACGTCATACTATTAAATATTTTAAAGGGAACATAAAGTTTGGAAACCACTGGCCCTAAAGTAAGACTCATTCTGAAAATTATACTAAGGGTAAAACCCAAAGGCGGATCCAGGGAAGTTTTTTCAGGGTTTTAATTTTTTTCTGACTAGACGCTTGAGCTCGCCGAAGGCGATAACATTTTAATTAATTAAAAATAAAAAATAATATTTGTTATATATTTAAAACAAGATATTACCTTCTGAGTCATTTCCATTTAATTCATCATCTTCACTATCGTCTGCTTCTATTTCTTCCATATCAAAACTAAAAATATAAATATTTATTTAGCTTATAATAATAAGCAATGGAAGTTGAAAAATAATCTTTAATTTAAAAAAAAATACTGACCCATCTAAATATTTCAAAGAAGGAAGTAAACTAAATACTTTTTCGCGATAACTATCAATTGATGTCACTTGATTATTAAATAAATCCAAATTTTTAAGATTTTCAAATTTTTTCTAGAAAAAAAATAAAATAAAACACTTTAATTAATAAATATAAAATTTAAACAAATTACTGAAAAATCTTTTTTAATTACTTACCAAAGGTTCAAGAGTGTCAAGATCTTTGATTTTGTTACCACTTAAATTAAGATGTGTGAGTTTTGGACTTGTTTGGAGGAGATTTAATCCATTGGAGATTCTATTGTCACTTAATTCAAGCTAAAAAGAAAAAGAATTTAAAAAATGTGTGAAAGGACTAAAAAGGTTATCATTAATTATATATACAAATAAACATTAGATATGTATGGGTGGCTATCTAAACGAATGGATGAAAGTCTCAGGAGTTTTTAATGAAAATCGAAACGATATTCAATTGAAGAGGTAATAAAACTCAGAGTGCATGCCTTTATTTATGGTTTTAAAAAAATTCAAGAAAGAATGATGATGGGTTTACTGTAATTAGAGAGGACGTTTTTGATAAGCAAGCTACTAAGGGAAAAATTATATCTGAAAGTTATATATTTTTGATATAATTGGTTAGATGCAATGAGGATGGATTGCGAAATATATGCCAAACGTGGAAAGCAACCGCTGGTTTATTTTCTCCATAACTCTAACGTATTGTTCCAGAATGTGTTTAAAGTTTTTGTGATTTGAATATCCAGCCTGAGACTGCCATTCTTTCAGCCATAATATTAATAAATTGGTATCTAGTGGGCGGAATTATTCATTAAAAGAATATAGATATTATTATATAAAAGTTCAAGATTTAGTAAATCATCTATGATCTTAAAATGGTAAAAATCCGTAAATTGTTTGTTAAATTCAAAAATAATTTTCTTATTAAAAACAATATGTTATTTTAATTATGATATATTTTCATTCAATATTTTTAAATCTTACTATTTTTTTATAAGTTAATAATATAAATTTGAATTTGAAGCTCAGGCCCATTGCTCATTTCCGGCTTTTACTAATTGGTGGTGATAATTTAGTGAAATGATTTGGCAAAAACCAGAAATGGAGAAGTTAACAATTATTTTTTGGACTATTACCACTTCATAGAACTACGGGCTTTTACATTATATATATATATATATTTGAAAGGTGAGGAGAAGATGAAGATAGAGTATTATAATATATACTGTATAATATATGAAACGTAATGGTGGCAGTCAATAATATGTTTTTTTCTAAGTTAAAATTTGGGACATTTCACGAGATATGAATAATAGAGGATAAATAGCAACAAATGAATTTATCTATTTACGGATATATGGAAAAAATTTATATATATATATATTCTTATTAATACGAGTCACAAACACCCAGAACACCTAAAATTTCATTCTCAAGTCGGTTAATTTTTAACAAAAATTGTCTTCAATTTGCCCTGTTCATTGAAAACATTTGTGTGAGGGCCACGAAATAAGTGAAAATAATTATATGATTTGGAAAATTAGTCCCAAAGATTTGTTATCGTTAAAGAAGGAGAATTTCGTAAATCTATTATATTATAATAAAGCTGAAAAACGTTTTTGATTAAGGTACTTCTAGACCACCTAGAGATATGGGGTTTTTGCATTCGATTCAGAATCCTCTAAAACGAAATAGAAAAATCCAAAATCTTAAAAAAGTTGTACCACTTTTTTTTAAGAGGGGAAAAACTCATTTTTTTCGATGTTTTTTCAAAAATTTCACGATATTTTTTCATTTTTTCACTCATATCTTCTAAACGGTTAAAGATATCTTCAATATCTGAATTAGTCAATAATCTGCATTAAATTTTGAAAATGACAAACCTCTTTTAACTATTTTTGAGGTTTGTTTACACATATAAATAATTCGTGCAAAAAGAACCTCATTTTTGATGATTTTGCCGCGGCTTCAGTTCATTTTCATTGTTTTTTTTGCTTCAGTATTTATTGTCCAATTTCAATAATTTTTTTTGCGAAATGTTCCTCACATCCTATACTTTTAGTCAGGTAAATTTCATTTTTTTTCATCAACCCCTTCTATTTAATTTTCAAGTGTGAAAAAAAATAACACGAAAATTTTCATTTTTTGAGATGGTTTTTAAACATCTGTGTCTTTAGACAAGCTAGACAATTGCGGTTTTTTTTATTTGATTCAGTACCATCTGCTGACGACTAGAAAAATCCAAAATCATGAAAAAGTTATATGATTTACTTTTTATAATCTACATTAAATTTCCTTTAAAACGAGCCCAGTTTGGACCTGATAAGCCTCTATTTAAGTTCTTTAAACTTTTTCTAAAAATGGAAGAAATTTTTATTTTTTGTTTGTTTGTTTGAAGAGTTTCTTTCAATTTTCGGCTATATTTTTTGAATGTAAGAGATATCTTCAATTTCATAATTTTGTATTATTCTACATTAAATTTGGAAACAAATGAGCCACATTACAGCATTCTCAGACATGGTTTAGTATACTATCTATTCGTCACTCACGAGACAAACTTTTAAGTAGATATTTTTTTTCCGAGATATTTGTATACAATTTTAGCTATATCTTTTTAATGGTAAAAGATATCTTGGATATCCAAAGGTTTTCACATTCTTAGATTAAATTTTGTAAATAATGAATACCATTTCATTTAATTCAGACATTGTTTAGGGTATTTAAAACCACTTCTAAAATGTAAGAAATTTTTTTTTGTTTGATTGCTCTGAATGATCCACATTGCAGTATTCTCAGGCATGGCTTAGTATCTAAAATGAACGAAATTATAGATTATTTCAATTTTTTCTTTAGATATCTTCAAAACATAGCAAAAAAATCATTTTCAATTCATTCCCTCATAGAGCCTTCCACGACCACAACATTTCATTTGGCTCATATTCTTATTTTTTTTTACTTAGCGCCGGGTATTTTTACCATTCTTCAGACCCGGAAATTTTTCAAACCCTCCCGTACCGACGAAAATTTAGTGAATGAATGAATGAATGTCTAGGAATTTTTTTTTTTTTAAACATTCACACTTTTTTCTCATTCACACTCACATTCAAACAGTCTTTTCGGCAACTTAGGCCATTTAAGACTTTGACGATGTATGATACCCCTGAATCATACATTGTATAAAATTTCTTTTATTTAATAAAAAGTTTTAAATAATACGTCAAATAAAAAAAAATTATTTAAAAATATTTAATTTTTTTTACATATTTAAATTTATAATAAAAAATAAACTTTTTCAGATGTCAGAAAAAAGAAATATTTTAAAATTGTTTATTTTTAACTTTGCCCATCAACCGTAGGTTGAGGTAAAGTTAATGTAATCGTAAAAAAAATCGAAATTTTTCTGAAGCTGCCAAAATTCGTTTTGAGGTCCCCTGAATCCATTTAAGTAGTTTTTGGAATGATGTCTTGGTGTGTGTGTGTGTGTCTGTGGTAAATTTTTTCGTCAACGAAAACTCAAAAACTATTTGTTCAATTGTTTTGAAATTTTGCACCCATAAACTAGGGGTAGAGGCCAAGAAGTGAAAAGCTTTTGCTAAACATCGGACCATTAGGAGGGGGGGGGGGGCAAATATTTTTTCTTACATAACCTATACTTTTTTTTATATATTCAGAAACAAGACTTCCTCCCGAGTAAAATGATATATAATATGTATAACATCGGACCATTAGGGGGAGCTCTAGGGGGGTGGGCAAATATTTTTTTCTTACATAACCTATAATTTTTTTTATATATTCAGAAATATTCAGAAACTAGAATTTCTTCTGAGTAAAATGATATATAATATGTATACCATCGGACCATTAGGGGGCTCTAGGGGGGGAGGGCAATATATTCTTTTCTTGAATAGTGGGTGGGCAAAGTTGTGCGCTCGGCTTAGTCCGACCCTTTATTTTTTAATAGGTCCTTGCCCGTCCGATTTCATTTGCATGCCCGTCCTCCTAATCAGTTTATTAAAGTGAAATTTAGACTTGCTACCCGCCCATAATTTTTTCATGGTCTTCAAAACCCACAGGCCGGGCAGGGCGAATATTCAATTATTTTAAACTTGATTCAGTGTATTTTCATTTGGGCAAAAACCATATGGGCTTTAAAATTAAGGGGAAAACTACTGATCACGTCCCGAGACGCCGCCCGCCAGGGCCAAGTTGGGAATGGCGCGGCGAAGCCGCGCCTTCTCAACTTGTATTTTAATATGATTTATGCAAGTTAAAACTCTTAATTAACATATCAATTGAAAAACAGTCAAGTTTAATTCTAGCAAATCTATATCAAAAATACTAACTGCAGCAACTGTAAATAATTGTGCAAATCGATAGTTTTTATTTTACATATGAGCGATTTTAAACTTTGATCAGCTTCCAAAAATCAGGATTTTATTTAAATAATTCTATTTTTTTACGATCGCCTAATATGGATAAATACATTAGAGGTAAAGAAGTAGTTTTTCGGAAGATACATTTTCCGTGTAGGGAACTTAATCAATTTTTCACCCATCACTTATACTCGTATTCATATTTGTTCCTTAGGGAATACCTCATTTCTTGATCCATAAACATTCCTTCATTTATTCAAAGCATTATGAAAACAACTTTAGTGTAATTCTAGTTGTATTATAGAGATGAAACATAATCAAACGTTTTATTAAAATTGCTCAAGAAAATTTATAACACTTAAAAAGTGAATATTATGATTGAACAATGGTCTTAAGAAAAATTAACCAATAGCAAAAAAGAGAATGAAAAAAATAACGGAATAAAAAATATTACAATATTAAAATGATACAATTATTTTGAGTTCTAGTTTTTATTTTGGTTAATATATTTATTTTTTTCCTTCTATTCTTAAGGGAGATATAATCTATTAACAATATTTTTAAGGAAAAATGGTAATTTAAATGGGCTAAGTAAATTAAAAAAATAAATCAGAATTGCAGGCAAATTTCAATTACTGGCATTACACAAAGGTAAAAATGAACAAATTATTTTACAAATTTTCCCTTCTCCCCAGATTCGGAATATCCTGCATCCGCCCATGGCGAGAATTAATTATTCAGATTAGACTTTCTCAGTTATTACCAAATGAAGGATAGCAAGCAACTTAGTTACTCGACTTACTCATTTTTACACTAACTTTTTGGAGATATTCGATAACTAACATGGCTCCCAAATTTTGCCTGTTGGTCCGACGAATAAAGCATTTATCCACAATAAGCTCAAAGCTTCAGAGAACATCCTGGTGTAGTTTGTTTTTAAAAATCTACTAACACACTTATTCACAGTTATTGCAGATAGAAGGATATATATATATATATTAATATATAAAATATTTATATAAATTAATAAAGAAATTGTTTAACAAAAATCTAGTATTTTTTAAAATAAGAATGTTTTGATTGAAGTTGTGGCTGTGATGTGATTATAATAGAGGGATGGAGATATCAGCCAAATTGGAATGCTGAAGGTTGAATAAAACACCCAGAATAAGACGTTTCGGCCTGAATTTATTTGGCCATCTTCACTTATTAAACTGAATTTGTAAATTGTAGATTGTAAATTATATCACATTGCAAAAGGCATGTGATTGTAGCTGGATTTGTAATCCTGGTTTAATCACATGTACCTGGTTCAATCACCCCAGATAGCTTGGAAAATTTCAGTAATATTGAAGCAATATTGCCAATCTTGACAATATTGCAGTTCAAATAGCAACATTGCCGCAATATTCCTGCGATGTAGCAAAGAGGCTGACATAAGAATATTGCAGCAATATGGATGCAATATTCCTGTGTCGCTTAGCTTGGAATGTAGCCGCTGCAATATTGCAGCAATGTTGCCAATATTTTACAAGATTTACAATATTCCTGCAATATTGACAATATAGGCATGATTCGCAATGTTTCTGCAATATTGCTTCAATATTCCAAGCTGTCTGGAACATAATGCAAAGCACATGTGATTGTACCGGGATTTGTCGTTCTGGTTTAATCACATGTGCGCTTTGCATTATGTGTATAATTTCCAATAACTGAATATGGCAAAATAAATTCATGCCGAAACGTCTTATTCTGGGAGTTTGATTGAACCTTGAGCAATAAGAATATGTTTGTTTGTTTTTTTTGTAATTTTATGTTGCAAAGCTAACATTCTAAAAGAATTTTTCGCAAGAAAGAAATTTAAATGAAGTTTGGCATGATAGAGATGAAAGAAACGGCATGATTGAACAGCGAGGGTCAATTTACAAAGCAGCCTCATGAGTTTTTTCATTGTTTTATAAAATAAGATGACTAACTTTCTTGGAATTTTCTTCTACGTTTGAACTACAAATGTTTCCATTAAAAACTTTTATTTTTTTTTTAAACATTGAAATAATCTCATAAAAAACTCATGGTAATGCTTAAAATTGACCTTCTATGTTGATCTTATGTTAACAGGTTTCTTTTTCCAGTCACCGGTTGATTTTGTTTGAGATTAAAATATTTCAGAAATCAAGGAAGCAATCTTAATTTAGGATTAAACTAGAATACCTTTTTTAAGTTGGGAAGTTTGGGGAACCCTTTGAGGCTTGTTAAACCAACATTAATTAAACTGAGGGTCTCCAAATTGACGAATTCGTCTGTGAGACCTACGATACTTGTGCTCCGACAATTGTCCAAGTTCAACTCATCAATCTGAAAATAAACAAATTTTTAGAATATGGCGCCAATCATAAAATTACGAACATGACCTTGGTATTTTATTAAACTATTTAAAATTTAAAAAAAATAATAATAAAATAAAAATAAATGTTAATTTCCAATAAAAAAAAATTAAAAAAAAATCAATTTATTACATATATGAATATAAGTTTGTTAAATATGTATACTCTGTGATATAAATATTAAATAAATCACGGAAATTATTAGAAAATAGAAAATACAAGTGGAAGAGTGTTTAAAATAGGCGAATGTTCTGCTTACGTGACATGCATCAAGAGAAAAATATGGCCGCCTAGCAACGCGCTAAAATACAATAGAAAAGCGACGCAAATCCTTAAAACTACTTTAAAAAGCAACTTTACCAAGAAAATATATATAAAATATTAATTAAAATTTTAAAATATATATATTCCAATTAATTGTTCTTAGAGAGATTCGCAGTTTTTTTTTAAATAATATTCCTATACAAAGAGGAGCGTCCATTAAACAAGTCGCAAGAGCGTATATATACATATCGGAAAAAAACATTCACTAGTTAAAATTACGTTTGATCTATAATTATAATAAAAAATTGTCTATTTAACGCAAGAACATTAAAAAATAAATTGCAAATCTTTAATTAAATCCTAGTTTTTAATATACATATTGTCCAACATGGCGTCTCTCATAACAAGTTTAAATCGTATTAATTTTAAAAATTAATTAATAATATTAAAATCATACGATATTAAGTGAAAATTTAAAGAAATTTAAATTTTTTAATATATTAATTTTTAAAAACAAGCATGCAAACGGATATAAGATAATGCGTTCTTATTATACAAACACAATTGAATGCGGAATTTTGGAATCTATTAGAAAATTTTCAAAAAAATCGTTAATTTAAACAAATATTTTTAATTAGTTTTTTCTTATTAATAATTTAAAACATTTTAGGATGAGAATATATATATACTATTAATAAATGTATAATATATCAACTTTAGTAAAATACGAAATCAAATATTAACAGATCATTTCGGTATTTTCATTTATTTAATTAATGAAAAATTATTAAGAAATTACTTTTTTTAAGAGGAAATGATATAAGAAATAAGTAAGAAGAGTTTAGAGACAAGCAAGCTGGATGTTAATATGGTTCGTGTGATTTTAGTAAAATATATTAACATGTTGATTGAATAAATACTCACTAAATTTGGGCTCCTGCCACGTTTCTCCAATTCTATCCTCTTCTCCATGGTCTTGTTGTGATTTTCTTAAAACACTTTAATGTACAAATTTCAATGTAAAGTGATGATAAGTTTCTTAGTGGAAGGCTAAAGAGCGAATGCTGACCGAAAAGGGGTCTACACAATAACACGGGGCGCGCAAGGCGGGAAATGAAACATATGCACACATGGGATGTGAGTGCGATACGAACTACTTTCCAAAGAACCTGATGCTTTTCTATAATTTATTATTATAAAAATTAACCATTCATAATATATTAAAAATCATTCAAATATTCAATAAAAAATATTTATAAAAAAATTAAATATTAATTTACTTTTTTTTGAATTTTACAAATAGTTTTTTGACGGATGCATTCATATGGCGGGAATGATCAATTTACAAATAGAATTTTCTTTTTTTTTTATTAAAAGAAATATAATATAATAAAATTAATGAGTAATCATAATTTAATGGCGATTTTATTTAAAACTATTAATTTCCCGGCCCTTTGGATTAGAGGCCAAACACTTGTTACACATTCCAGGAGTCACTGGATCACTTCTCATCATAGCGATAAAATTAAAAATTAGCTACCGTTTATTAATAATAAAAGTTATCGTAATATTTATACATAATTTATTGCTGTTTACTTATGAATTAATAATAGTTAGTACAAGATATAAAGTTATATATATATTATTTCATTTTTTTTTTTTTTTAAAGTATAAAGGGAAAGTGTTTATATCACCGATCGGCGGAAAGAGAAGGGGGATTTCAACAAAATACGCATTTTGAGAAATTCCTGAGAGTAAATCCTATTTATATGGATCCTGTCAAACGGTCTCTCTGTGTGAGAAAAGTTTATCTAAAAAAATGAAAAACTTTCCTAATACAAACTTGATAATTCATGCACAATTTTGAATAAAATCGATCACAGGATGTTAGTACCGTTTTGTTTAATGGGATTTTTTTTCAAAATCGGCTCCAATGGTTGTGATTGAAATGGATCTTTCAATTATTCTTTAGATGATATTTGAAATGTATTCTATTAATCTCCAAAATAGTTTGGGAGCTACTTGAAAGTTTTTAGGTTTCTTTTTTTTTTCATTCTATCGATTTTGATTAAATTGATTGTATGAATATTAAATATTTTTAATCTCAAATATAGCTTATGATCTTCAATTCGAGATTTAAAAAAATAAATTATAAAATAATTTAGATTTTCGAAGTGAAATAATCGATGTATTTGTTGAATCCACATGGGCGTAACTAGGAAATTTGGCTGGGAGGGGGGCCATGGGACCAGCAATCCTCCGGGGACCTGGAAGGCCCCCATATTGTTTCAATTTTTCTTGGGGCGGTGAGCCTTCTGAGAGGTGCCACGAGCCTTCAGGGGCTACCCCCAGGACCCTCCTAGTTTCACCCATGTGAATACACACTAATTTTATTCAAATTGATTGTTTTAAAAAAATTAACAACCAACTTGATTTTCTCTAAATATATAAAATTGCAATATTTCTGCCTTCAAATATGGTTAACACTTGGTGTCGAGGCGCTAAATATTTTTAATAAATTGTTAATATTTCGATTTCACAAATAAATTTATTTTTATTCATCAATTTTTATTTCTATAATTTTTAATCTATTTTTATTAGTAGTTAAGTTATCCCTCTGAATTAATAAACTTTCGAAAAAATTGTGTAAATGTAAAGCAGAAAAGGAATAAAAAAAAATCAAGGTATTTTTTTTGTCTATCAAATGTAAATTAAATTGAATTATTATCAGGAAATTCTAAAAAAAAAATTATACTATAAATATATAAGCTTATATATTGTATATATATTTACAGAATATATATATATATTAACATTTTAAAATCATTGATACGTTGCGACTGTTTTACTCTTTCTCCAACAAACTCCACCTAAACCCCACCCACACCCTCCGTGCTCGCTCTGTTGTGGCGTACAAAAGAGATGAGAGACTGGGTCGATATAAAGCTCGTGTGTATTGATTCGACTTTATATAGGTATATATATATTTCCACTGTCCTGGAAAAATCAAACAAAAGAAATAGCTTATTTTAAAAAAGATCTTAAATATATAAAAAGTTATATCATTTAAAATAGAATATTTGTTAATAAATAATATGAAAAGGAATTCTATTTTTCATTAAATTTAATCTCGTAAATAAGTTTTAAATAATTATATATATTTATATATATAATTAAATCTTTTTATATATCTTAAAAATAGAAAATTAAATAGCTTATTATATTCAATAAATAGAAAAATAATTGTATATTTATAAATTATATAAATAAATTATAAATTCCATTGCAAGAACAAACCATCATCTAAAGAATCTAAGAATTTTTAAAAAATTATTTAATCATATCATTTATAATTTATACCAAAGAAATAAAAAGACTAAAGTGAAGTAATTATAAAAATATAAAAAAAAAGATAAAAATTAACTAACTAAATCAGAGTTCGTATTTACCTCCTTTTTTTGTATCTTCTTTTAAATCAATCCTAGGTATATAACGCAATCAATATTTTATTTTTCTTTCAGTTTGTGTATATGAAAAAAAGAATGTTCACATTTATAATGTCCTTTTGCTTTTGAAAAAGATAGATGAAAAGTAATTTTTATAATTAATTTAAATTTATAAATATATAGGTAAGATTTGAAGAAATATATAGGTAAGAGAGAGTAAAAATAAGATGTGGGTATATTTAAAATAAAAAAAAAAAAAAAAAAAAAAAAACTTCATAAGTATGTGAATGGAAGTTATAAGAAATAACTGGAAGCATGAAACATTTTGGAAAAATACGAATAGTCGAAGGATCGTTTAAACTTTTTTTAATAAAATAAATATATATATATATATATAAATTAAGTTAATATTATGGAATATTATAATTTTTTAATATAAATATTTATATAAAAATATACATTAATTAAATGAAGAAATAATCCACAGGGAACGTTTAATTTGTTAAGAACCTGGAGAATGAGAAAGAAAATCAGTTCATCACTTTCATAGGCGAATCAATTATTTGCCTAGTAAAAATAAGAAAGTGCAATGCTGCTTCTACTCCTGAGATATTTATAAGTTAAGTTAAAATAATATATTTATTCTCTCTAGTTGACATATAAATAATCTCAGACCTTTAGGGTTTCGGCCGCTTTGCTGCGTGCCTTCTTCAGTGAGATTAGGATCTAGACAATGCAAAATAATTTATTTTGTTATTATAAAATATTATAAATTATTATTAATATTATTATAAAATATTATAGATCCCCTACTAGATAATACAAACTACTCACCATTAAGGTATAATATATATATATAAATTTTTTTTGACTAATATTTATAATATTTTATAATAACAAAACAAATTATTTTGCATTGTCTAGATCCTAATCTCACTGAAGAAGGCACGCAGTACAGCGGCCGAAACCCAAAAGGTCTGAGATTATTTATATGTCAACTATAGAGAATAAATATATTATTTTACTATAATAAAAAGGGGATAAAAAAAAATTCAAGGTATTTTGAATAGTTGGTATGATTGTTTTTTTATAATCAATATAGCTCAAACATGAGGCCTAAATATAAGAGTTAAATATGTAATAATCGATATGAAATATGATTGGAGCAGCCAGAAGATGGAACAATTCAAATTCCTAAGAAACATATACATAATCTGTTATGTTAGCGAGGTGAATAGCTGAATCAATATGTAGTAGAATAAATAAAAGGCCAAAAAGTTATATTTATATCTTTATTATAGAATCCACAGCGACGTTTCGGTCGACTATGCGACCATCTTCATGGCTAGGGTTCAGTCAACAGATAAACTCTCTTATGTTTTTTGACAGACATTGACTTTGGCGCTGAATGCATTATATAGGTCGTAATGAATTTTATGTCAAAGAACATAAGAGGATTTTTCTGTTGACTGAACCCTAGTCATGAAGATGGTCGCATAGTCGACCGATACGTCGTGGGTTCTATAATAAAGAAATAAACATAGGTGCTTGACCTTTTATTTATTCTACTATATACATAATCACTTGTGTGATTTGGTCATTTCTAAGGCGCTAGAGAATTTTAAAACCACATGTTTTGGTTATTTATAAATAATTTTTCTAATTAATAAAGAGAAGACCAAACCTTTTAAAGATATATAAATATTTATTCAAATAATATGATTCCAAATGGAGAGAGGATAGTTAGCTCGAATGCCTCAATTCTGGATGAAACCTCTCCTGGATGCTTCTCCTATTGTTGAATAATTTGTTAATACAAAAATAATTTGATGTGTTCTTTTTAAATATTTATCTTGTGTTCCTGATATACTCATTTTCTTCATTTGTTATTCGTAAATGATTTATAATTTATGAAATTAAGTTAATAACTCATTTTGTCCATTCGAAGAGGTTGTTTTTATTAAGTGTTGTCTTAAAAAATCTAACCGTGTTTGGAGATTTTTCAAATATTCATCTTCCTCATTGATTTCTTGATTTATAGTAATTTTTTCCAATTTATTTTGAACCTCTTCAAAAAGAGATTGCATTAAAGACAAGTGATATGCAAGACGTTTCGTAGAATCTTTATATTTTTTGGCAATCTTTTTAGTCGATTGGGAATTTTTACGTTCTTTATCAAGCTCGAAGATTAATTCTTGGTGTCGACTTTTGAGTTCAGTTAGCTTAAAAAAAATGAGAATAGAATAATTATAAAAAATTAATAAACTGGACAATGTAAATAAATTATTATTTTATTTTAATCTTGCACCTCAACTTTTAAAAAAATTTATATTTTTTTAAGAATAATAATTAAATTAAGAGAAATCCTAAAAATTATGGGGTCAATACCATAATTTAAGAAATATTAAGGGGTTGTCCGCATATTACGTAACGAGTTAGGGGGGGGGGAGAGGTCTGGACAGAAAGTTACTAATGTAGAGGGGATTAGGAGACTATTTTGAAGGGGCATTGCTCAAAATGTTGCACAATAAGCAATAAAACTGATACAACAAAAGTTCTGTTTTTTTCTACACATTTCGTATATCATATTATGTTTAACTTGTAAAGGAGACGAAGAAGATGTATATATAAATCAACGAATTTTATGAAAAGACAGGACCAGAGTACCAGAAAGTAATATTTTATGTTTTTGCATAAAATTCGTTGTTATCTTCTTAGTCTCCTTTAAGACAACGAAAATCGAGTCCTACATCACGAAAATATTTACCTGATGTGATTTACTTTTAATAAAATCAACCAGTTTATCTCTTTGAGAGGTAACTTCTCTTAAATCAAGCATATCTTTTGCTCTTTGCTCTTCATATTTTTCCAATTTATTTCTATTTATCAATAATTCACGTTGAAATTGTTTCATATGATTTTGTTGTTGCAGTTGACTAAAAGGTATCATTGGAGATGTAGCGATATCAGAGTATTGTATGTTTTTTTCTCCTTGAAAAGTTGTTGATTCTTGAATAGGAGATAAAGCTATCTCAGAAGTTGAAGGTTTTTGACTTAATATTTCTAATTCTTTAAATTTTTTAATCTAAAAATGTATTAAGTATTAGAATTTAATTTTATTTAGTAAATAACTATATAATGTAATTAACCTACACTAAATTTTAATTTTTCTTCTAAATCTCTCTTTTCAGATTCGATTTTTACTGTTTTATTTTTATAATGTGAGATAATATTTTTAAATTCTTTAAATTTTTCATTAACCTCCTTTTCCAGAGCCTTCTTGGTTTCAATTACATCTGAAAAAATAAGATAAAAATTATTATTATCCTTACAACTTTCCCTGATTTAAATTCTTTTTTTAAATTTATTTAAGGTGTTTTTTGGCATCTGAAGCTATATAGACCCCGTCCCTATTTATTTCAATTGATTCAATTCATTTGAAATAAATTTTTTCGCCTGGCACGGGATGCGAACCCTCGACCTTTGACACCAGAAGTTAATCCTCTACCTCTGAGCCATAGGTCAAGACTTAAATTCTTCTTAAAAGTATATACAATAGAGTCTTACTAAACTGGCCTAAACGGGACAGGTCTTAAGACGGATTCTGGCCCTCGGGCTTGGTGTAGTTGGCAGCGTGCCTACCTTCTATACCAGCGGTTCCCCCTCGGGGCCCCGCCCCCGTGTGGGGCCTTTGGGGTGTTTGGAAGGGGGGGGGGGGTTTTTAAAAAAAAAAAAAAATTTTTTTTTTTTAAAAAAAATTCACCCCCTGCCCCTTTTTTTTTTAGAAAAAAGGGGGCCCCCCAAAAAAAATTAAAAAAGGGGGGCCCACAAAAAAAAGGGGGGAACCTTCTATACCAATCGTCGCGGGTTCAGACCCCAGGCAGTCCGATGATTTTATTTAAGCCATTTGGATACCAAATAGCTTAAATACACTATCGATTGCGACTAATCGCAATGAAAAATCGCAATAAAACCGTACTGAGCTATTACATTTAGGTTTGCATTCGTTTGTATATTTATTTAATAAAAAAAAAAAAAATAACAATGATTTACGTATTTCAATATAAAAAAATTCAACGATCGAGAGGGAATTTAGAGGGAATTTTTTTTTGTTGGGAACAATATTTCAGTGTGTCTGCTAAGAAAAAAAAATATTCGTTTCAAATGAATATATATATATATAGGTAATACCTTGATCTATTTCGTTTCGATGTCTATTTGCAAGAGCTGCCTCTGCCAGACGTTGATTCGCTTCCTCGAGGGCTGTTCTTGCCGCATCTAACTCTGTAGACAGCCTCTGGGATGTTTCTTGTTCTCCCCGCAATTGAGTGATCAGCTCATGAACCCTATCCTGAACATTGACCAGTTGACCATTTAACGAGGTTGTCGTCGTGTCGCCCACCACCATCTGTTCAAGACATGCACCCCAAAGGATCACCACACTTATGCCAGACACCATTAATATTAGCTCATATTATATTTTAACTAGCAAAATAAAAATTATTGTTAATGAAAATGAAGAAATAGAAGATATAGAGGCCCTTTGGCCTATGTATATATATCGGTATACTAGAAGAATATAGCTAAGTTTGAAAGTATTTTGGTGGTTCTCAAACATAAATGACTGGACAAAACATCTCTGCATACAAGTACAAGTTTTACTTTCTCTTACCTATATATCTAAGTATAGAGAGAAAGTATTGCGATCATATCAAAAATTCGATGTCGAGATTTTGATGGAAATATATTTTTTGAGGTCCCCTGAGCCAAAAAAAGTGGGTCCCGCAAATTGTGTGTCTGTGTCTGCGTGTGTGTGTGAACATTTTTAAGCATGAAGGAAATGAGCTACGAGGTTGAAATTTCATATTTAAGTTAAGCACCCCACTGAGGCGTGAAAATAATCTTTTGAACGAAATCAGCCAAAAAGTGCTAGTAGTTTACTGAAGTACTTTTTCAGTTTTTTTTTTTGAATTGTTCAAAATAGGCTCTAACGATTTTGATTAAAATTCATAAAACAATCATTTTTTAGATCATCTTTAAAATGTATATTCTCACTTTGTCATGAAAATTGATTGAAGTACATTTTACTGATGTGTAATTCATTTTCCCACTGTTACTTTCATAGAGCCAATGTTAAATTCCTATGGGGATTTGCATGTTAATTTCGATTCAAACTGGAACTTTATACACATTAAAAGAAATTTTTTTCCATTCTTATGAAATTTTGTATTTATTTAGGATTCTCTATTGTGTATAAAATCTCCAAATATGAAATTAGTATTTAGTATTTAGTATTAGTATTTTGAAAAATAAGCCTATTTTATTTCAAGTAGTCAATATTTAAAACGCAAGTTTGGAATTAAGGTGCTATGGGAAACTAAATATATCTCGACACAAAAAATCTGGTGCGACCAGTCACACCAGATTTTTTCACAACAATATTAAACAACTGGTTATATAATAATGTAATTTTTCATATTGAACATTATGAATATAAAAAAAAAACATTTTATTAATAAAAGAATAGACTAAAAAGTTTGAGCAAAATGAAAAAGACCTCTAAGGAGAGAGATGTATGAAATAAATATTCGTGTCTTCAGGCCAAACCCATGCTCTTCCTCCCTACTATTTTAAACAAACCCTTCCTTAAACGAGGATCTTTAAATAATTTTTTGAAAAAAATAAGTAAAATGAAATAAACGCTTACCGCTTGATTGGAACAGCTTGCAAGTTTAAGTGCAATATCATTCAAACGAACACGCAAATCTCCGATAGTTTCCTGTTCGGTTTTAAGTTGAACCACTAAAGTTTCCTTAGTTTTACATAAATCCACATAGAGTTGCTTTACTTGTTCATTTTCCTTCAAAGCTTCTTCTAACTGGACACTGTTTTTTTTAATTACAAATATTAATTTAATCAAAACTTAATTTATAATAAATTATTTAAGATGAAAAATACCTGAGATCTATTATTTGTTTATGAAGTTGTGTATCACGTTCGCTTTTTAATTTTGTCAGTGTTCTTTCATGAAATTGCATATATTCGGAGCAATATTCATCAATAATTTTGGCTTTTGATTGTTCCATTTGTTGCTTAAGTAAATCTAATTGATTATTCAAATCTTTGTTGTTGTCTTCAAGCTCAGAAATATGTCTAAAAATAAAAAAAATTGCTATCTATCTGCCCACCTAGCACAATTATTTTAAATTTAAATAAAAATTTGAAAAATTACTTTAGAGCACTAGAAAGTTTATTAACTGTTTCTTCGTTGTCTGAAGATATGACACATTGTATGCTATTATCAACTTTTTTTATTTCTTGTTCTCGATGTACTTTATTGATATTATTATTAAAATGATTCTCTTCCTGAAACAAATTTATCAACACACTGAAGTATTTATGTAAAGTAGTTTAGCCTTAGTATTTTGGACTGATATTTTTAATAAGTTTATATAAAAAGAAGAAATTTCGGCAAAGCTTATAAAAATTAAAATTTTAATTTTTTTAAATAGTGACTTAGGTCACCTGATAGGTGAAGGAGTCGCCTTAGCGCTGTGTAAGCTCTCGTGCCCGAAATTTTGTCTTAATAATTATATAGGCATTTGTTTAACCCTATTGCAATAGCAAATCTTTTCGCAGATTTCTACTTTTACTTTTAAAATTATAATAAAATCTGGTTAACTTTTCGTTAAAATAGTTTTTCGATTTTTTTTTTTGCCCGACATTTTAATAATAATAATAATAGCATTTATTGTTGAATTTAGATCATCGTAATATCCAAATTTATATAAATTTTAAATTTTAAGATTCACTAATAAAAAGATAGATATTGACTTTAGGATTTATTAAAAAACAAAAGTTATTATTTTGCGAGTTTTTAATTATAGACCACATTTTGCCATTAATTATTTATTAAAAATATAAATACTAATTTCAAATAATAAAACACTAATGCATTATTTACCTTTAATTGAATAATTTGTTTAAGATATTTTTCCTCTTGTTCTTTCATTGTCTCAATTTGAAAATTTTTAGTTTCTAGTAATTTATTTAATCTTTGAATTTCATCTCGTTTTAATTTTTGTCCTAAAAAAAATATCGTTGCAATAGAGCCCTATATTTAAATAAATCATTTTTCCAATATTATTTTTTACATTTACATCGATTTATAATGTACCTGATAATAAATGTTGAATTTCTTGTTTAAGGTGTAAGTAATCATCCTTGGTGGAAGTTGAATTACCTCCTTCTTTTAGACCGAGTTGAATAACAGAATCGGTATTCATATCAGGATTTAATACTCCCAATTGTGCAGCTCGTTCGAAGTTGTGAAGTTCTTCTCGCGTTGCTTCAAGTTCAGTCTAAAAAATATCATTTCTATATAATATATAATAAATAAATAAATAAATCAAAATCTGGCAGTAGCTATGAATTCCTATTTCATAATCATGAAAAAAATTTAGTTTTGATCAAGAGGGGTAAAAAAAATTTAGTAGTTTAAATGTCTTCTTAATTTTATAAAGACTACACAGGCCAACAACTTTAGACCTAATTATTATTACTTTTTGTTATTGTTATTTATTTATTTACTATTTGATTTGTTATACAAGGGCGGCTCTAGGATGAAGATATTGGGTAGGCAACTTTCCGGGGTGTCAACATTTTGAATCATATTTGCTATAATTTTGTTTGTTTTCTCAAAAGTTTTGCGTTTACTTACACAGAAAAGGATGACATTTCTTTAACTACAACAGTGGATATAAATTAAAATTGAACTCTGTTGTAGCTTATGCCAAAACCGACATTATTATTGGGTAGGCAGTTGCCTACCCTGCCTACCCGCTAAAGCCGCCCCTGTTGTTATATCTTTTCTGTATGCTCTAGCATTGTATTTCAACTGAGATGTTGACCTATATGGTGGGACCATAGGATAAAAACAAACAAACAAAAAAATGTCTAATTACCGCAATCTGGCCAAGCTTTTCCGAAAAACGATCCCGTTCAGTTTGGGCATCATTTAATTGCATTTTCAATTTCATATTTTCTTGACCAAGATTTGATGACATTAATTGGGTACATTGGCGTTGACTTATTTCAAGATTACGAACTAATTCATTAGTTGTCTCTGCTTTTTCAATCAGTAAAGCTTCTTGACTTCTGCTCAATTCTGCTACTCTCTTCGTTAAATTTTCACATTCATGATTCTAAAAAAAAAATGAATAAAAGTAAGTATGTGATTCCTGAATTTATTAAATATAAATACTTCATTTTAATAAATAAAACTTCCAGAATCTTTTTAAAAACAATTAAGGAATAGATTTTTATTTGCAAGCGCACCACTCCTTTTTGCTACATATATACATTTTCTGATCCCCAGATCTCATTAGTCGATGTCTCAAGGGCAAATCCAAAAACAAACCACCAGCACCATTATTTCCTAATCCTACACTCTTGAAAATCCCCTAAATCAGAGGTCTCCAAACTTTTTTGTCTCGTAGACCACTTGCCATGTTTTTCGGTTTTGGGTAAACCCCCTGCTTAGCTAATATAGAATTTTTGAAAATTCATCAATTTCAAATGTGTATTGAGCCTGCAACAGTCACCACAATCATTGCCGTTAAGTGATGCCAAGCGCGGCGAAAGCTCGGGATTGGTGACCCCGAGCAATCAGCGTGTTGAACATCCCCGGTAGCCATCGATAATATGTATTTTAACAATTTATATAATAAAGTTATATCCCTAAATGGCCCAGCCGAAAAAGGCTAAAAAAAATGTGTTTTGACTGATCAATAAAAACACAGACACATATACCTGGAATATATATATAATATATATTAATGAAACCGAAATTTAGTTTTTTACCGCTTTTTAGTGGGAAGGGATGAACTTGGTGCTTTGATAATAAATTTTCAATATTTGGTTTCAATTTAGTGAGGTTTAATCTAAAATCTTCTCGGTTAATGATGTTTAGTTTGTTCCTTTTTTTTAATTAGAAGATTGGCAACCGCCATGAAACCTCCTTTACACTAGATATTAAGACGGAAAAGCAATTATTTTATGTATTCCATTAATGAAAAGTCAAAATTAAAATATATGGCCAAATGGGGAATACTTAGCCGAGGTCAAATTATAAAAAAATAATAAACATGGCTAATCGGATAAACTGCACATTACGAATCTAGAGTTGCTACCCATTTCGGGTTCAAATCCCACTTGCCGTGAAAATTTTCAAACATTCCCAATGTCTTCTCCGTCTTTCTGTTATTGGAGTTAAACTCTGTTTAGAGATTGAAGAAAATTAAAATTAAAATAAAAAAAAAACAATAAAATAAATGAGATCGACTATCATAGAACCCCGTTTACACTCACAATCATCAATTCTTTATTTCGCTCACATGGACCCCTTGCAGGTCGTCGTCGACCCCTGGGGGTCGATATAGACCATTTTGGAAATCATTGCTCTAAGAGAATAAAAAATTATTTTCCGTTAATATCAACAAATGAAAAACTGAACAAAAGAATTTTATGTGCCCTGTAATGAATTTGTAGGCAGGAGGTAGTGTCAGAGCGCCATCGATATATAGTATAACAATATGTGTATATATATTTTTTTACCTTGGCTGTCAGTTTGGATTTTAAAATTTCAAGTTCTTTTTCAGTTGATTTTATTTGTTTTTCATAACGTTCTTTTAAAGATTTTATATAAGAATCCATGTGTTTTTCAGGAATACGATCTTTTTGAAGTAGCATTATTCTTTGTTGTAAATCAGAATGAGATAGTCGCAGGGTATCAAGATCAGATGTAAGCTAAAATTACAAAAAATATATGCATTCTTCGTTTTCCTTTAAATATATTAATAAATAAAAAGTGAGAAGAGAAATATTTGAGTGATGAGGGGTTATTGCATGAGCTTGTAAATATTAGGCAAAGTACAGTAAAAAGTTAACCTACCTGTTTATTTTCTTGTTCAAGTTTATTTGTTTGCAATTTATATTTTTCTATATCATGTTTCATTTGGTCAATTTTAATATCTTTTGACACTAAAAAAAAGAGGTTAATATTAAAATTTTTCTCTAAAATATAATATATATATGTTTTTATAGAAAATAAATTATATTATTATAATGTTTTATCATGTAATCATTGAATTTAAAAGATAGTTTGATTTTTGGTAGGACCCTGTAGAATGAAGTTCATTCAGTTAATGCAAAATGTAAAAACTTTTCTCAATTTTTTTGTTTTTATTTTCTCAGCATATTCGTTAACTATTACTAAAACGTACTGAAAAAAATAAATTGAAAAAAGTTTTTTTCAATTTCCTTTACCTGGCTGGATTCTACCTGGGATCGTGGTCTCAGCAAGAATCAAACTACCTTACTACTAAATTGAAAATAAATTATTATTTACTTTGCCTAGTTTTTCCAATTAAAAAAATAAAATCATCTTCCCTTAGCCCTAAGTGCGCATAACTACTAAACTCATAGTACCATTTGTATTGAATGGCGTAATCAGGATGAGGTTCCTCCCTCCCACCCCATTTAAAAAAAAAATTTTTTAAACGTAAAATTATAATTATATTTAAATGATAATTGTTGGCTCTAGTTGAAACATTGGTAGGTAAAATTAATTTCGCCTACTATAAAACTACTTATAACAGAGGCGTATATAGGGGGGGGAGAGGAGCAGTGGCGTCATTTCAACTTTTTTCTTGGGGGGGCAAACATTTTTTTTCTTAAAATTTACTTACAAATGGGTACTCAAATTTGGCCAAAACATATTTAATTTAATTAATTGTTTAATTTTGTACAGTTTGTATACTCGTAGATGTATTTTGGAGTATTTTATTTAGAATAAAATAAAATTTTATAAAAATCAGAGCCCTTGGTGGGGGAGGGGGCAAAAGCCCCCCTGTCCTCCCAAATGACGCCACTGGAGAGGAGGCCCAGTCACCCCCCCCCCCCCCCCAAATGAGGGCGAGGGCTTTTTCCTCCCGAAATTTTTCAAATCTATACCTATATACGTGTATATGGTCAATTTCTATATTTTTGTTTGAAAAAGTATATCGCATAAATAAAAGTAATAAACAAAATTATATTGATACATATTATATTTTTTTAAAAACACTCACACTCACATTCACACAGTCTTTTCGGCAACTTAGGCCATTTAAGACTTTAAACAAAACTCGTATTTATAATATATATATATATATATTTGGGGTCCAGGCATTCTTATTTAAGCCATTTGGTATCCAACTGGCTTAAATAAAATCATTGGACTCCTTGGGGTCCGAACTCGCAACCCTCGGTATAGAAGGTTAGCAACCTAACCCCCACACCAAGCACGAGGACCCTTACATATTAATATATAAGCATTTTTTTTTTTAAATAAAACTTGCCTTAGAGAGGGCCCTGGTCGAAAACGGAAAAATTTGGATTAAAAAAAAAAGATTTTATGAAAATTTGTCTTTGAGAGGGCCACTCGGGCCCAGGTATATCCGGTATTTTAAAAATATTTTTGTGTATGGGAGGAGTGGGATATTTAAAAATGAGTGCGGGCCCTTCCCGAAAAAAAATTCTATATACGCCCGTATCTTATAAAACTCCAAACAATTGTTCTTAATGCCAATTTTAGGGAAAAAAAAATTTTTTTTTTGAGTGGCGTAGCGCCTATAGTCATGGTAAAAATAGAATGAGAAACCATCTCCAAGAAAGAAAGATGTCTGAATTATTTTTTTGCTGTTGAGATTGACATAGATCTGAGGAAGATATGCCTTCATAAAAGCTTCTCGCTCACATTTATCAAGAGATGTTCACATTGTAAATATGTTTAATTTAATATAGCCTAATAAAGATGTTTAGCGTTGGGTCATTATAATAGAATAAAATTCGAACTGGACAAAAAAAATCTTAAATGAACTTAAATTCAAGATCTATTTCCTACTTTAAAAATATCTTACCAAGATTTTTTTGAGTTTCCTCTTTAGAATGTTTTAGCCTTTCAAGTTCAGATTCCATTAAAGCATATTTTCTAAGTGTATTCTCTTTCTCTTTAGCATGGTCTTCTTCTTGAGCTTGAAGCTGTTCGGATAAGCGTTGGACCTCCCTCATACGGACTTGTAAAAGTACTTCAAGTTGTTCTTTACTATTCAAATCTTGAAAATTAATAATAAAATTAGATAAACTTTTAGCAGGAGATTTTAAATTTAATGTAAATAGAGGAGGAAGGCACACTGATTGTGAGCCTATTTTCTTCAATTGGCATCGAGAATATATATACACTGACGCGTCAATAAAAACTTAACTTTTGTTTCTTATTAAGAAGATCTGTTCTAATTTATCTTAATTATACTGTAATTTATTAAACATTTGATATGTAATAATTGAAACATTTCTAAGTAAATTTAACACAAATCCCTATCATTTTAATAAATGAATACAATTTAAATAAAACAAAGACAAAAATGTCGAAATTTTTTTATTAACGCCAATATTTTAGAATAATATTTCTATTTCAGTTTTTCTTTGTCTAGTTTATTAGAAATCCTTATAAAAACATAATTTTTAATTAATATCCAACGAAACATATCAAAATTATGTTGATTTGTCCCAAAAATTTAAAATAGACATTTTTGTCTTATAAAACTAACAAGTAAGATCTCTGAATTTTTCTGAGCAAAAAGGATTATACAAAATATGATATACTAACCAGTCTTTCGGTAAATTTCATTTTCGTCAGTATTATTAAATTCCTCACAATTTTGCTTTTTATAACAATGATTTATATGAGCAGATATTGCAGGATTATCATTTTCATTTATGGAAGTTATATAGTTGGATGAATTTGGCAAACAATCCCCAGCTCCAAGGAGATGAGGAGAATGGCCACTATTGAAAAAGTGGGTATTATCAAATCTGAAAAGAAATATTAATAAATACAGAATTCAAAATATATTTAATTAAATAATAATTTTCATCTTTTTTTATGACTACGCCCAATGCCGGATTACCCATTAGGCAGAGAAGGCGATCGCCTATGAGCCCCACTCTCCCCCATTTATAAACATTTTAAAATTATATAATGTTTTATTCAAAAGGAAATACTTTATGAAAATTTTTAAAAAGTATATAAATTTCAATTTTTCCACGACCCCCGTGGGGGGGGGGGGCCCTAAAACTTTTGTGTAATAAAATTATATTGGTAAAATTATTAGCTGACAGAGCCCCGAGATTTCGACTGCCTAAGGGCCTCCATCTTGTTTAATCCGGCATTGATTACGCCTGTAAATGTATATATATAAAATCAGGGCCGTGTTGGGGGGGGCGGGGGCCTTTGCCCAGGGCGCAAATTTTGAAGGGGCGCAAAAATTTAGCGTCTCTAAAAAAAAGGTAAAATATTTTTACGGGCGGAAAAAAATTTTTGGTTCCGGGGGCGCCACACGGGAAAAAATTTCGGTCCCGGGGGCGGCAAAAATTAGGGTCTCTAAAAAAAAGGTAAAATATTTTTTCGGACGGGAAACATTATTGGGACAATGTAAAAAATATATACAAAGGGCGCTAAAGGACTAACTTGCCCCGAGCGCTAAATAACCTAGGCACGGCCCTGTATAAAATATATATATATATATATATATATATATAAAATGTATGATGTTTAGCAACAAAACGTGGTTAAAATTTCCTTGATATATTTAATCCCTTTGAAATGTTATTTATATATGACATAAAAATGCAATGATAATATAATATTGATAATTTAATGAATAGCAATTGTTAAACACACTTTAATCTTAAGAGAATACTTTGGGCAATGTTACTTACTGCAATATTATGTTATTAAGAAACATGCACAACTAGGACTACAATTACCCTCGATTCTTTGATGCCATAAATTCATTTGATATTGAACTTTGTTCAAATCCTATGAATCTGCGAGTATCTTTAGGATATAAATGTTGAGATTCATTTGGAATATATGGTGTCAATAAAATGCCATTTTCATAATTTCTAAAATTTTCTTGTAGTGTATTAGGTGTTTGATTAGTTACGTGATTCTGACTGAAATCTGAAAAAATAAAAATAAAATCAGAATTGTAATTTTTAAAAGATAATTATATTTTTAAATCAATTACTATTCGTGAAATTAGACCGATTTCGACTGCTATTTAAGGAACTTTCAACTTCATCATCATCAAGATCATCAAATGCATTTTCTATTAAATTTCCCAGCTAAAAAAAATGTTTATAATTAAGTTAAAATGTTAGGTACGGGAGGGTGATGTTTAATGTCAGTACTAGTTTCAAAAGTCACAAGAAAGGTTTTACAATTATATGAATATTTTCACTTTAGAATTAGATTAGAATTTACACTTGGTAAGTAAATAAAAAAAGTAAAAAGAGCTGAATATCATGTCGCAGAGTGGTTCATTTTCCAAATATAGCCGGACAAATTTAACATTGAAACAAATATAACTAGCTTTTATTTATTTAGGTGTAGAGTCTACACTGTAGACACTATAGTTTCTATTGATTCACTTCGCCAAGCATTGAATAAAGCTCTTCGAGTGAGTGCTTTGACCATTGCTTAAACTGCAATAACAATTAAAGTTAGTGAGATATGGATGTAAAATTTGTTATCTAAGCTCTACAAGACTCATTCTAATCAAACATTATAACCAAAAGTCGGAGACTGACGGATAATTTTATATTTGGATAAATAAAGTAGCAAAATTGTTTTAATTATAATTGGAGTTGTAACTTAAATATCTTTTAATGATATTGTTATAATATAATTTTAAAAGTATATACCTTTAGATTAAAATCTAAAAGAGAATCGACAGTAACTGAAACAATTTTTGTCGAATATGTAGCAATTAACGTACTAGTTAGCAGTAGTAAATATATGTGGAAATTGGCGATTGCATTTGACACTTTTCTACCCATAAAAGACAAACCACACCCGCATAAACTGGATATTCCTGAACATTTTCTGGTCATATAGACATCAGAGAGTGGCAATTTGGCAAGGGATTCAAACTTAATTATAAGAATTTTTTGTAATTTTGTCCCGCTAAAATATCAATTTGAACCAGTTTGTGTCGTAATGTTTCTTAGCTAATTGTGATTTAGGAAAGCGGAATTCTTTTCAGTTGATTTTTTTAATTAACTAACAATAATTGGACTGCAATTGTCACCCAGTGTAGAAAAATAATTGATAAAATAAATTAAAATGCCAATAAAATTTTAAATGAAATACAAAAGAACAAAAACAAACTTGACTAGAGTATCAGAGAAGACAACTTTACTTAAATGAACATTAACAATTTGAAAAGATGTCATATATTTTTAAAATAATTTTGTTGTTTTGAAGGTAGAACTATTTAGAAGATGAGTCAGTTCTTTTTTGGTCAGCATTAGTGAATTATGAATTTTCAAACCAATTCTTATGACTTCCTGAGACTCATATACGATGCAATATTATTTGTAAATTAAAATTATACGAATATAAGTTAAAATTTAAACCTCTTCTTTTCGTTTTAATTCATCTTCCTCGGCTTCCTCTTCTTCTTGATCGTTTCTAGTTGTATTTAAATTAATTGGTTCTGAACCTTGAAAAATACTTAGTCCAGGTATTTGACCATTCATTTTATTTGTTTGAAGTTCATTCGTCTAAAAATAATATATTGTTGATAACAGTAACTGTGATAATAAATTACAAAATATATATATTTATAAGACAATTCTAAAGTCTTGTGGAGAATTTATTCAATTATGAAATGTCACTTCGAATAACGCTTTTATTTTTAAATTAAGAAACAACATGATTCAGGAGCGCCAATCTAATAAAAATGTGATTAAAATTTTTTTTTTTTTGTAAAAAATTAATTAATGTTAAATAAAAATATATAAATTTTCATTAAATAATGCATTTGATATAAGTGGTCAACTTCCCAAGCTCACAGAGTATATATATATGAGCACCATGGGAACAAAAAATAATTAAAAGAAATATATATATACTCTGTGAAAAGAAACGTTGTGTTGATTGGCGGTAAAAAATTTAGAGGGAGTTTAAATTTTACTTTCTCTTACCTCTATAAATGTTAAAATATATAGAGAGAAAGTATTGAATTCATGTCAAAAATTCGAAATCGAGATTTTGGTCCAGAATCCAAAAAAGTTGTTTTCGCATTATGGTCTGTCTGCTTATCTCAAGGCTTATCTGTGTTCAATTTTAAGCATTAGGTATTGAGCATAGATAATATAGATCAGTAACTCCCGTGTTCCTAGGCGTAACTAGGGGGGGGGGGGGGTGCCGGGGGGCCTGCCCCCCCCCCAGAAAGCTCCTTGTCCCAAGAAAAATTGAGAAAATATGGGGCTTTCCAGGCCCACCGGAGGATAGCTCGCCCCATGCCCCCCCCCCAGCGAGGATGGCTGGTCACATGGCCCCCAGCCAAATTCTCTAGTTACGCCCATGGTGGTCTTCAAACAATTTTGAAAGCAAAATGAGAACAACATCAAAAAAATAATTGATTTTTGAATTTTAAGAGAAAGTAAAAATTAATATGTCAAAATAAATTTGGAAAATCGATTTTTAATCATTTTCAGAAAGTTTTGAGGCTAAAATTTCATTGTTTTTGCTTGAATATTTTATATATTAAGTTATTTAATCAATATCAAGGCCTAAATATGTTTATTTAATTAAAAAACAATAAATTAAGATAATTAGAAAGTGAAAGAGGCAGTTGAAGATGTAAAAGGCAATTAATAAACCCCCATTTTATGTGGTCGTAGTTAAATAAAAAAATGTCTATAGCTTTATAATTGACTGAAAAGACCAGTTTTGCATTTTTCCACAAATCCAACGAAAAATAAGAGAGATATAGCGACTTTTGAAAAGCGAATCTGCGCGTGAAGAAAAGCCTAGACAAGAGTGAAGCGAGGCTCCCTGGCTGCACTCTGGGCGCCGATCGAATTAGAAAAAACAAATTGATGCTCTCCCATCATTTGAAATAATTGCATAATTGATTGATTTTCATCTTTTTATGCTTTTATAAAATTTTATTCGAAACTTTTTTTTAACTATAAGAATAAAAGACTGTATATTTACCCATAAAAAATTCAATTCTTTGAGAAAAAATAAAATTTCAAAATATTTTGTCTTCAATCAAAGAGATGCTTATTTCTCATAAATATATTAAATAATAAAATCCATCCCTTTAGACCAGCGTTTCCCCACCTTTTGAGGTCCCCGCCCCCCTAAGGGGGGGGGGGGATAATTCTTCCCCCCTGCCGCCTCCCTTCCTTTTTCTCCCCTTTCCAAATAAATTTTTTTCCCCCGTCGGGGTTTTTTTTTTTTTCTTTTGTTTTTTTTTCCTTTTTTTTTTTTAATTTTTTTTTTTTTTTCTTTTCTGTGGTTTTGTTGGCTCCTTTTTTTTCATTTTATCTTTTTTTTTTTTTTTTATTTTTTTTTTTTTTTTTTTTTTTTTTTTTTTTTTTTTTTTTTTTTGTCTCGCGGCGGCTTTGGGGGGCGTGGGGGGGGGGGGGGGGGGGGGGGGGGGGTGGGGGGGGCTGGGGCTTTAGACCTTTAGTTCAGTGCTTGTTAAACTTTTTGAGTCGCGGCCCAGTTGGGAACCAAATAAATATCTCACGGCCCCCCCTTTTTTTTTTTTTTTTTTTTTACATTCTCTTGCCTATGTGTGTTCAATTTTAAGCATGAAGGAATTGAGCTAGGAGGGTGAAATTTTATATTTAAGTTAGACACCCCCCTGAGGCGTGGAAATAAGCTTTTAATCAAAATCAGCCAAAAAGTACTAGTGCTTTACTGATGTAGTTTTTCAGTTTTTTTCGATTTTCTCAAAATTCGCTCGAACGATTTTTTTTTTAAATTCAAAAATCAATTATTTTTTAGATTCTCTTTAAAATGTATATTCTTAATTTGCCGTTGAAATCTTCTGAAGACCACTTTATTCTTGTTCTTCATAGGAAATATAGGTGAAATTGTCGCCATGGTAACAGAAATTCAGGGGCGTATATAGAAATTTTTTTTCGGGGGGGGGGGGGCCCGAACTCAAAAATTTTTCTGCGGAAAATTTTTTTTTTAAGAAACTAAATTTTTTTCACACGAAATTTTTTCTTTTGCGGAACCAAAGTTTTCCATCCTGCGGAAAAATTTGTTGCGCTGATGTCTGTATATCTCTATATATGTATATGTGTTTGGAAAATTTCGGGGGGGGGGCGGGGCCCCTCAGCCCCCCTTATATACGCCCCTGCAGAAATTAAATCTATTACTTATTAGAGTAAAATTCATATAAATCAATTATTTAGATGCCCTTTTAAAAAGTACATCAGTAATATTTTGTGAAAATTGTTTGAAGTACTCAAATCATTTCATCTAAATTAAATTTTAGACTTTAATATTTGACTACCCTACAGTAATACAAGATCGAAATATCGCTTGTGTTCAAATAAATATAACAACCATGTGATGATGAAGAATTGAAAGATTTTACATCTAAATATTTAACTATCATTTATTTTGCAATATTCTCTGACTGCTTAATTAATGTTTTTTTTCTCTTTCAATTTTTATAATTCTTGGAAATGTCCAAAAAAAAAAAAAAAAAAAAACTTATAAGCTATTAAATTATTATTTTTAAAAAGACAAATCATTTTTCTTAGAAAAGAGAGGAAGGGGGAGAGGCGCCTGGCGCCTTTCTCCTCATCAACAATCAGAGCGGTGGAGTGGGGGCTGCTGTCGCCGCGACCCTCCCCTCCTTTGACCAAACTAAGAGCATGAAATAATTTACATTGGAAATGAATAAAAATTGATAAATCAAATATCATACTCGCCGTCGGGGGGGGCGGCGAAAATACTCAACTCAGTCTCTCTGATGTCTCTCAAATATTCTTGGAAATGCCAAAAAAAAAAAAAAAAAAAAAAAAAAAAACTTATAAGCTATTAAATTATTATTTTTAAAAAGACAAATCATTTTTCTTAGAAAAGAGAGGAAGGGGGAGAGGCGCCTGGCGCCTTTCTCCTCATCAACAATCAGAGCGGTGGAGTGGGGGCTGCTGTCACCCGCGACCCTCCCTCCTTTGACCAAACTAAGAGCATGAAATAATTTACATTGGAAATGAATAAAAATTTGATAAATCAAATATCTATAACTCGGAAACCTCGCATCCAATTCGCATCGGATCTTTTGTAATGAGTTTAGAATTTCCTAGAGAATATTCACATGGAACTAAAATTGAATAATTAAGAATATATTTTTTTCTTTAATCTAACCATCCGTTCAACCAATCAAATGATAGTAAAATGGATCATCGTTCTATATTCTCTGAAATTTTTCCTTTTATCTGTATATAAAATTTTCAAACTTTTTTTTTTTTATTTCTCTTTATCAGCAATCTCCGCACTCCCAATTTTTATTAAATAAACGAATATTATATAAATTTTAAATAAATACCTTAGGGGTTGTCCACATATAAAGTAACGCGTTAGGGGAGGGAGAGGCATGGGCGTAACTAGGGAGGTACCGGGGGGCATGCTCCCCCAGAAGGCTCGTGCCCCCCCATCCCCCCTAGAAAGCTCCCTGCCCCAAGAAAAATTGAGAAAATGTGGGGCTTTCCAGGCCCTCCGGAGGATAGCTGATCCCATGTCCCCCCCCAGCCAAATTCTCTAGTTACCCCCATGCTCGTGTTTAATTCCCACTCCTAGCCCCCTAAAAAAAAAATAAAAAAACCGCTCCCCCAGACAAAATTGCATTAATCCGCCACTGCGCCACGGGCGCAACAGAGCTGAGGGCGCAAAACAATGGGGACCGACCTAGTTGTGAGCTGCACGAGGGTTTTATTTACCAACATTTTCATTAGTGAGGCGCTACGGGGGAGAGGGGAAATGCCCTCCGACGATTATATCAGCCCCCCTCTCCCTGAAATATCATTTTATATATTTTACAGAAATAAAAAAAAAAAGTGCAGGAGGTGGATTTGAACTCGCGCAGTTTGGTTACGTGAGGATGGAAAAATATATTGATTGCTTGACGACGAATTAACCACTTGAGCCAAACTTTAATTAGTTGAATAGAGGAAATATAAGCCATATAAGAAACATGAAATAAAAGAAGTAATAAAAAATTTTTAATATTCCACATGTGATATATCATTTTTCATTACTTTTTATGCAGATTAATAATTTATAATTAAAATTTCCATAGCATGCCTAGTTTTCAAATAATTCAATGGACAAACGTCAGATTGTTTATGCCTTAATGTAATTAAACCAAAAACTCTATCTAACATATGATACATGTTATTAATTCTTGAATTCCCCCTGATTCCAGAGAACTAAAGCCCTTTTAATTATATAATCTAATTTGAGAGTTATTGGCGATCAAAGTTAAGCTTATTTTCGACCTTAATGACATCATCACTCTCAATTCTATATTATCGAAAAAGCTTATTTAGCATTGTCTGATTAAAACCAAATTTTTACCAGAGATTTATAATTAAAAAATGAGTTTTTTTCTAAAGTTTCATTGAGATTGGTAAAGAAATAAATAAAATATTGACTATTTTGTAAATTGAGTTTTAGAATTCGGGATCCCGGATGGGTAAAGAGAGCCGTCTATGAACCGGGTCTAGGCTTGAATCTGAAATCCCAAATTCTAAAACTCAATTTACAAAATAGTCAATATTTTATTTATTTCTTTACCAATCTCAATGAAACTTTAGAAAAAACTCATTTTTTAATTATAAATCTCTGGTAAAAATTTGGTTTTAATTAGACAATGCTAAATAAGCTTTTTCGAAAATATAGAATTGAGACTGTTGATGTCATTAAGGTCGAGAATACGCTTAACTTTGATCGCCAATAACTCCCAAATTAGGTCATATAATTAAAAGGGCTTTAGTTCTCTGGAATCAGGGGGAATTCAAGAATTAATGACATGTATCATATGTTAGATATAGTTTTTGGTTTAATTACATTAAGGCATAAACAATCTGACGTTTGTCCATTGATATATTTGAAAACTATACATTCAATTGAAATTCCGATTATAAAATATTAATCCGCATAAAAAGTTAAGAAAAATGATATATCATATGTGGAATATTAAAAATATTTTAATACTTCTTTTATTTCATGTTTCTCATATGGCTTATTTTATCTAAATAAATTAATTAAAGTATGGCTCAAGTGGCTAATTCGTCATCAACCAATCAATATTTTTTTCCATCCTCACGTAACCGAACTGCGCGAGTTCAAATCCACCTCCTGCACTTTTTTTTTTAATCATATTATCAATTTCCTTTTATTTTTAATGCTAACTTATAATTTCATTTATCTGTCATTATAACTAGAGAAAGGATTTGTGGAATATAAACTTTGGTAACCCTATGCTTAGGGAATTTTGACAAATTTTTAAAAAATAACTTTTTTTATTTATGTTGGCATGAAGGCAGTGGCGTGCCGAGGGGGGGGGGCGGTCCGCCCCAGGCCCCCATATATAAAAAAAATTTTTATGAAAATTTCCCTTTGAGAGGCCCCGGGGCCCTCAGGGCTCAAGTAAAAAGGGAAAAATTTAGATAAAAAAAAAAGGAAAATTTAATGAAAATTTCTCTTTGAGAGGCCCCGGAGCCCTCAGAGCACAAGTAAAAAGGGAAAAATTTAGATAAAAAAAAACAAACAAAATTTAATGAAAATTTCTCTTTGAGAGGCCCCGGGGCCCTTGGGGTTCAGGGATATACGGAATTTTAAAAATATTTTTGTGTATGGAGGAGAGGAATATTTAAAGATGAGCCCCCCCCCCCAAAAAAAAAAAACAAATTCAATATAAGGCCCCCTCTTGCCGCCCCAGACCCCCAACTGCCTCGGTACGCCTCTGCATGAAGGCCATTTAAGACTTTTAACGATTCTCGTATGTTTTAATAAATCTATTGGGGGTCTAGGCATTTCTATTTAAGCCATTTAGATACCAAATGGCTTAAATAAAATCATCAGACTGCCTGGGATCCTAACCCTCGACCCTATATACAATGCAGGCCACCAACTACGCCAAGCCCACTATTATACTTTGTCTGTGGGTCTATCAGGCTGATTATTATTAAGATTTTTAAATGAATTGTAAAGTTTATTTTGATGATTATGTGTTTACTAGATTTTATTTTTGAAATTCTTTTATATATTTTTTATGAGCCCGGGTCTCTGCGCCCTTTGACCTGCTGAGCCCCCGCATTGCGGGAGTCTGCGGGGGTGTTATTTAAGCCCCTGGGCATGTGTGATCATAATATACCAATGAAAATCATTTGAATGCCTATGAAAATTTACGTAGAGATCAATTTTTCAATAGGTAGTTATAACTCGAGCTCTTTTTCTGAAAAACTAAGCCTAAGCGAAATGAAATGTTATCCTCTTTCCTCTCACCCGTTTATATACTGTATAGTTTATCTTTAACTTATCATATCAAGGTAAATTGTGATTAGGAGAAAAAATATCAAAAATAAAAGTCAGAGTTCAAAACTTGATTTTTTTAATAGAAATGAGAAATAACTCCAAAGAGTTGAATTAACAAGAATGAATTAAAAATTAAAAAAATTACATATGCTTTTTGAGATCAAAAATAGTTAACCAACTATTTTTGATACAAAAAAAACCGATTAACTTTTTAATCCAAACTTGTAAAAACGCACTATTTTTTACAATAATGTTCCATTCATACATCACAAGCTTGACCTACACAATATTTACAATATTTTACATAATTAGAAAAAATAAAAATTGATAATAGCTAGCTGATTGTCTCGTTTCTTGTTGACAGCGAAAATCAATTTATTATCAAAATCTAACAATATTAGCAATGCTAGCTAGCAAAAAGATGTAATACCAAAACTTCTTCAATATATTTTAATTATGGAAATTGAGTAAAAAAAAAAAAAAATCAGTTTTAGTTATTTAAATGTTAAATTAATAAAATTAAACCAACTAATATGAGTATTCCAAGAATGAAGACCATAATGTGGCCCAAAAAACTGAAAAGACTTAAATATTTTGGCACATGTTTTTTTAAATACATTTTATTTTGCCAGGGAAATGATATATTAATGAAAAATTTTGAGATTAAAAGAATTGATATCTCTATGATCTCAAAATTGTTATATAAAATAATTTTGTTATAATAATTTAAATTCAGAGAATATGTTTGTTATAAGAGTGATTTATATTATATTAAGTAAATTTAAATTTTCCCTGTATATAATCGAAAATCTTTAGCTTAATAAAGATATTTCTAATTTTTAATTATTGTTTTATTTATCACATGTATAAATTGGTACTTTTTATTAGGTATATATTTCTCTCTAGTGTTGGTCCATTGTTTATAATATTAAATGTTAGACCAACAAAGAAATATTTATCTCAAAAATTTAAAATTATTTCAGAAGGAATTTTATGTGATTACGTATTGTTTTTTATTACTTTTTTTTGATATTTTTTTTTATTTTTTTGAAATAATATTTTTATTATTATTAGAGAAATTGTATTAAAAGGCACTGGTTGTTAAGATTTCACTATTTTTGAAAAAGTCGGCAGCAAGCATTCGTTTAGAAAGCCCTTTAAATGTGATTCGGAATGGACTAGCCAACGATATTTTTAAATCCATCCGTTTTATTAAATTGAAGTTTTGGAAAAAGAAAAGGCTTTTTTTAATGAAATTTCCCTACCTATTTTTATATAGAAACAAAATCTAAAAAATAGTGACAAAAGCTGTTTTACTTCACCTTCAAAGAAAATTAGTCAATTTTAAATAAAGATATAAAAAATTTTTTATATGGAAAATGCTGGGGGACAGGCAATGGTATTTAAAGATTATCATAAGACGAGCATACATCTGATTCTTTCTTGGATTTCAATTTAAGATTTTCTTTAAGTTTCTACTCTGAGATTAGCTACTTTGTTACCGTTTGTATGTGATTTTTTTACCTTCTCCTATAAATTCGTTATTTTTACATATATCTGGACCAAATTGGATTTCCTAGCACTTTTTTAATCTAATAAAGTGAATAAACCCGAAGGTAAAAAAAAAAATCACCTAACATTTGGTAACATATCTTTTGTAGAAAAACAGTAGAGCCATCTGACCAGAAATCTCCAAACTAAAAACTTATAAACATTCTTCACATAGAGCTGACCCCCCCCCCCCCCCCCCGTGATTTTCTTTAATATGTAAGTAAAACAATTTTTGTTTAAAAACTTTTTTGTAATTCAAATAAATTATTTTAAAATAAATAAATATAAATTGGAAATTTCATTAAAAATCAATTTCTTTTATAAAAAATTTCCGGAATAAAACTTATATTACAGTAGTAGCAAATTTTCTCATGTCTAATAATTAATTACATTATTATTATTTATAATAGTTTTATAAATTAAATAAATAATTAATTTACATTTCTTTATTAAACATGTATTAGATAATTAAAATATTTATAGTATATATAATATTAGAGTTACTAAATATTAAAAAATTTTTAAAATAACATCTTCTGAATTTATAATAGTATATGGGTAATTAAATTATTTATTTATAAAATCGAAAATAAAATAAAATTGTTACAATACTTAAAAAAAATATCTAGTAACTCTAAATAATAACCCATTTTTAAAGTGATTTAAATTTTTATTTAAATTGAGAACTAGAAAAATAATATATAAGTTGCCGAACCACATTTTAGGCTATATATATAAATATATATTTATATATATAATATCATTTATTTTTAAAATATTTATATTATTTATATATTTACAAGTTGCTAGCAATTATTGCACTTTTATTTAAATCAATGAGAAAATAAAATGTAATTTTTAATTACAGAATTTGATCATTGGTTTTTCTTTAATGTTTTAAATAGAATCTAGACGTATAAGAATTTGAACAAGTTTCTAACATCTATATAAAATGAAAATAGGTTTTAAACCAAATCTTGGTTATTTACATAAGTTTTTTTTAATATTAATAATTTATTTCTATGTTTTTTTTTGCGAAAAGCTTCTTCTATTCACCAATATGTTTAAAAAAAATAAAATAAATAAATAAAAAAAAAAAAAAAAAAAAAAATACAATATTACCGTACTTCTCAATTATGACTCTTTCTAAAATAAAGTAAACATTTAATATTTTATATTTAAAAAAATAATAAAGAATTAAATTGCTTCTTTTTTTTGATATTTATTAATATTTACATTAAGTAATAATATTTTACTTAAATTACATATTTCAAAACATCTTTTAGCAATGTAGAAAGTTTGTTTCTACTTCATAAATAATAAATTAAAATAAGTCATTATAATTGATTGTTTTCTTCAAATAAAAGTTGAAACAGGAATGCAAGTTAGAATTAATAAGAAACTTATTTAAATTATATATATTAAATATATTAATTAATTAATTAATATATTTTTTAATAATATAAAAAATTATATTCAAATGCCAATAGAAAAAAATTAACTATAAAAAACCTTTTTTTTAAATTACAATTAAGAAACCGTATTATTTCATTTGGTAAAATACAATAAAGCTAGAGTAGAACCTAAAATTCAGATAATTTTTACAAATAGTTTTAAATTTTTTTACTTTGCTCTTACACTTCCTTGTTCAATTTTTTACTTGAAAGAAACAATCAACTTCAATAGCTTTGTGCAATAAAACTTTTAATAAGTTTATAGATCTTTTAGATTAACTAATAAATTATTTGATCACAATTTGATTCTTCAAAAGAGTCATATTTTAAATTTTATTTAGCTAATATCTAATTTTCATAGAAAATTGGATATTAACATACAGAAGCTTACGCCGGCTTTCCAAGTTGTTTCAAAAATATTCACTCATGTTTATAAATATATACATTTTTTTTTTAATTAAAAAACAATATTTATGACTTAGGCCTAAAGATGATGAATTTCCCCTTTAAAATAATTGTTTTGGTTAACTCTTGTTTTATTTTTTTCAATCAGGAAATTTTTTTAAATTTTGAATCAAAATTACTAATAACAATTAAAATTATAACTGATCTATCTAGCCTCTCTGTGGCTTACAACGGAAGCTATTTCTAAGTGGCATTTTTTTAAGCCAATGATCGACATATTTAGGGTTTAAATTTTTTTAAAGCACTCTTTAAAAAAATAAAAAAGACAGTCTTGGTATTTGTTCATTTTTTTTTTCATATTAACAACAAAAAGTCGATCGACGACAATGTCTGGACGGACATTTGATTAACAAAATAAAAAAGCCATTTATGAGGCACAGGATAATGACAAGAAAAATAATTGAAATATTTTAAGGCCAAATTAGCCATGTTTCATCTAGCTAGGAGCACCTCCAGCCAACATGGACAACCTGTCACCTCCCGGCGAGAATATTTTGGACCCCATCCTTTTGCAAAACTAATTCGCACCGAATAAGGATCAATAGGACCATCTGGCGAGCGAAAACGTGCGGCCGCATCAGCATCACCTAAAACCGATGCGGCCACTTGATGATTGAAAATATTAAGAGAGTGGCCCGACAGAACACGGAAGACCACCACAGTTCGAGAGTCCAGATCATCCAGTGTTGGTGAATTGACGAATATAGGACTTTCTGAACGATTGTACACCCAAATCCCATCAGTCTCATGGCTCAATATCACGCCTGAAAAATAAGAAAAACAATAATTAAAAGTTTAATTAAAATAATGAATCATATTCAGGTCTATTCTCTAATTAAAACGTTAACTTTTATTTTAAAATCTGAAATCAGCGTTTATTCATTTTAACACCTCCTTGAATCAAATTGCTATTCTGTTAACAAAAACTTGAACGCCAAAGCGTTAACATTTATTGTTAAAAAATAATGTCATGTCTAGAGGGTGCCTTTAATATTTTAACGCCGTATTTAATGGATCAAAATGGCGTCTTTAACCAAAAAGTAAGGTTATGATTTTGACAGTTTTCAGATAAAATTTGGTATCCAAATGGCTTAAATAAAATATTCGGACTGCCTGGGGTCCGACGTTCGGTATAGAAGGTAGGCACGCTACCAACTACACCAAGCCCGAAGGCTATCGAAGGGTGTAAAAACATGAACAAGCAGAAAATATAGCTATCTTCATATAGTAGTTAATATCTGGTACTAAAAAGTAAATGTTAACGTCGCTGTTAAAACTTGGTTTAGAGAATAGCATTTTTAACGCTGATGTTATTACTTTAATTTTTAACTCCCAATTTTAACGTCTGTTTTTAGACGATAGACCTGATTAGTTATTGTATTTAGAAATAAAAAATATGATGAATAATCAAAAAATTTTCGTTTTAGCACTCTTATATAGGTTAAAAAAGTTTTACTTAAATTTTTTAGGATGGTTATCAAGTTCTACTAAAAATATATATATATTTTCAGTAGTTTATGTGTTAACAGTTAGTCACAGGAAATAGCGAAGGAGAAATAAAACCAGCCTTTTTTGCTCTTTCTAAATACGGAACACAAATGTATTAAGATCGAAAGAGAAATTTGCATTAAAATAGCATCTGAGGCCATTTAGGCTCAAACCTTATTCAAATTAAAAAAAACAACATGATTTAAATATAGCATTAATCTACCTAGCAGGATAAAAATGAGGTAGTGAGAGTGAGCAAAAAAAATGCTGATTTTATCGTCCTTTGCTATTATAAGAAAATATTTTATATTTTTCAAATATATACCTAAACCGATTTTCGCGCGAGTCCGGGCGCTCTGTTCAAGATGATGAGGTTTATATAGAGGTGGACCACCGTAATCCGGAAAAAGAGTTCCATTGCTGGCAAGTGTATCAAGGCATAATCCTTCTCCCCATCGTTGATTTGTAAATACATTCACTGAAGGATTACACACATGATAATGAGGTCCAACTCGTTTCGCCATTTCCCAATAGGCAAGTTTACACCATGATCGTGTCCCGCTGCTCGCTCCGAAACCAGAACCTGAAACAGCAATCGTTCACAATAATTACTATTTGAATAGTTTATATGAATAGAGGTAATGGTTGGCAAAACAAAGATAATTCAAATGTCAAAATAATATACAAAAAATTTAATTTACTGTATTATATGTTAAATTAAGTTTTCATTGTTCAACTGTTCCGGGTTTTTACAAATTCGAAATACAAAAATGAGTTTTTTCGGTCCACCATAATATACAGTATATAAAAAATTTCTGTAAAAAATTAAATATATATAGGCCTATATATTCAATAGTGAATACTTTTTTAAGTATCGCTAACCTTCTTTTCCTCTACATTTAATATATCTTTTATTCCTATTTTTTTCTAATTAACTTCTAAAAGAGAATGTCTTTGAGAAATTAAATTAATTCAGGAATGGCATGTAACTTAACTTCTTTAGAAAAGCTTACCATTTTTAAACATGAAAAACTTTTTAATGTCTCTTCCAAAACATCTATAACTCTTCGAAAGAAACTACAAGCATTGAAATTTGTTTTTTATGTAAATTGTACTTTATTTTAAAAAGGGTAAAAAAAGATATAATTTCTTGATAAAATTTTTCTAAATTATTAAAATCATATTTTTAAAATATTATTACATATAAATTTGTATAAAAAAATATTTATTCTGATTTTAATTAAGAAGATAATTATATCTGATTAACGTTGATTATCATTTATTTTCTTCAATTTCTATATAAATAGATTTTATCTATTGGAAAAAAATCTAGATCAGATTTTTGTAGAACATATCAATATTAGCATAAGAATATTTATAAAAAATCTTTCTTTTATTAAAATAGGTATATTTACAGGTCTATTCTGTAAGCAAAAACGTTAACTTTTAACATCTGAAATCAGTGTTAATTCATTTTAACACCTTGCCTCAAATTGCTATTCTGTAAGCAAAAACTTTAAAGCCAAAGCGTTAAAATTTTAACCAAAAAGTAAGATTATGATTTTCACAGTTTTGAGATAAATGGAACATGTTTATGTCGCTGTTAAAACTTGGTTTAGAAAATAGCATTTTGATGCAAAAGCTTTAATTAAAGGGGTTTAAAAAAATTTTTTTTAGGATTTTTTTTAAATTTTTAACCATTTTATAGGAAAAATGGGGCTTTTAAAAAAAAAAAAGGTTTTGGGGTTTTGATTTAATAAATTTTTAATAGTCGCTGTTAAAACTTGGTTTAGAGAATAACATTTTTTTTTACCGCTGATGTTATTACTTTACTTTTTAACACCCAATTTATGATGTTAAATTTTAAAGTCTGTTTTTAGAGAATATACATGATTATGTTTTTATTAGTATTAAAAGTTATATATTATTAATTTCTTTTAGAAAAAAAAAATAAATAAAACGGTTTCTCTTTCTTTTTTTTTCTACAAATACACCTTTTGTAAATTCCCACGTTTCTTAAAATAAATATTAGTCAGAAAATTATTTAAAGTGTCTACTTTAAACATAAATAATCATGTCAGGCTATTAAATAAAAAATTTTTTTTGTAAATATAAATTAAATAATCCAATGATCATTTTTTCACTACTTTTAGGTCAGGGAATCAATCTTTTAGGATTATATTGGAGTAGATTTCCTCTTCCTTCACTGGGAAAAGTAATTTCTTATAAAAAAAAGCTAAATCCTCTCTATTAATTGTATATTATAAAATATTTTTTTTTTTTTTAATTCGTTTGATGATAAAAGAAACTAAAATTTTTGCAAATGTTGCATATTTTCCAAATAATAAAAAAAAAGTAGGCTAGAATGTCAGCTGGCAGGATCTTATTGAGTGTAGTGTGTGTGTGTGTGTGTGTGGGTGAGAGCCTGCCGGCCGGCAGCCGGCGCCTCACTGGCGTCTAAGCGGCGGCGGCGGCCGTCGCCCCATGTCTGGCCGCCGCAAATCGATTTGGGGAGGGGGGAGAGAGAGGGAAGGGGTGGAGTTCGGAAAATTTAGGGGAGGGATGCCTAACACAAACAAGAGAGCCGTCGCCACCTGTCACACGATATACGGCCACGTGCCCGAAAATCTTATAATTAATCGAATCGCAAAAAAAAAAAAAAAAAAAATTAGATTAAAAATAATTTTGATGGTTGATAATTTTTAATTGCATTTTTATTTTTTGATACAAATTATTCAAATGCATACAAAACTTTCAGATATTGATGGTATCTTTTAGAGTTTTCATTAAAAATTTTATTTCATTCATTAAATTAAGTTTAAGAAAAAAAAAAAAAAAAACAAGAAATAAAAATGGAAATTTCGATTTTCCATATTTATTTAATGTCTTCTTTTCTTCGCCTTGTAAGCCATTACCTATTTATATGCACCTACTATAAAATCATACGTATATATAATATAAAAATTTACATTGAGGACAGACATTTACAGGTGGTATGAAACACTTTACTAAATTTAAATTAACATATAATAGACATTGCCAACTGAAGGTCCCACATCGTGAATGCCAAGTAAGTCATAGGCGCCAGGAGAAAAGTTTTTACGAGGAGAGAAGGCCGGCTTGTATTTATTTATTACAACATTTGGTGATAATTTTAATCAGCCGTTTAATGACGAAAATTCTATGATTAAAATAGAATTTGTTATTTATTGATAGATAAAATGATTTCAAAGGTTCTTCTTTTATTTTAAAAAAGTCTTTAAAATTATTAATTACAATTTCTTAAGGGAGGATCTTGGAGCAGACCACTAAGGGAGAGTTTCTTCTCTTAAGAGCATAAAATTCCGAGAAGAGAAAATTGCTCCTTCAGACCTCAAAAAAAAAAAAAGGGAAGATAAAAGTGGTCATCTGAGACAAAAAAAATCTGTATCATTCGGGTTTTAAAAAATTACTTAAGTGGGCAGCGGGTCTTGGTCTTTTTCATTTCCTCGAAATGATGAGATCAGTTAGAATACGGAGATGGAATATTGTAGCACTGTACTTTTTAATTTCAAATATGTTCAATATTTTGGAAAAAAGTCAACCCTTCTAAAGTCTAATTTTTATTTCAAATTATTTAAAAAATCTGGTGTTCTCTGCTTGTTCCTTCAAATTTTTATGTCGAAATATATTAAAATTCAAAATGAAAAATTTATAGATGGGAAAATATTTATATTTTGTTAGCATGGCAACCATAATAAAAATCTGGTGTGACTGGTCGCACAGCAAACACAACTTTCTCTTACCTTCGGAAATCGAAAGTTGTGTTCTGTGCTTGTCACACCAGATTTTATTGTGACGCATATATTTAGTTTCCAATAGTACCGTACATTTTTTTTTTTTTTTTTTTTTTTTTGGAATGGGTGCATAAGGTCCGAAGACCTATAATGACCAATAGTCACATGCAGCCAGGAAGAAAATAAAAACAAAAGGAGAAGCATAAAGGGGAAACTCAACTGCGGGAACTGAGAAGATGCCTGTTGAGGTTAGACTTGAAAGTCTGAAGATTGTAGGTTTTGGGGAAGATAGACGCAGGGAGCTTGTTCCAATCACGGGAGGTCATGGGGACAAAGGAAGAATGAAATTGATTTGTTCTGTTAGTCGTGATCTGAACAGCATAGGGATGCTGGGAAGATGCCTCTCTCTTGTGTTCCGTGAATATGTTGCATTGGAATTCGAATTTCTACATGTAAAATTTATAAGTATGGGAAAATATTTATATTTTATTATTATTACTTCATAAGCAAAATGAGAATATATATTTTAAAGAAAAAATAATTGATTTTGGAATTTTAATCAAAATCTTTGGAGCGAATTTTGAGAAAATCGAATCAATTTTTTTTTCAAAAGCTTCGTGTCACGTGCCAGAGGGGTACCTAAATTAAATTTCAACTTCCTAGCTCTTTTCGTTCATGAGATATTTTGTTCACAGACAGATCATGTTGTGAAAACCACTTTTTTTGATTCAGGAGACCTCAAAATGTGTATATCCATCAAAATCTCGACATCGAATATTTGACATGAATCCAATACTTTCTCTCTCTATATATTAACATTTATAGGTAAGAGAAAGTAAAAATGGAGATCATCAACATTTTTATTAGAAGAATGAAATGGAGATGAGGATGGACATCTTGCAAGAATGGAAGATCAACGCTGGACAAGAATATCTACTGAATGGTGTCCTAAGGAGTACAAGAAACGAGGAGAGCATCAAAAAGATGAACGGATGATTTAGATGCAACTGCCGGTTCGGATTGGACCAGGATTGCAAGACAATAAAAAAGCTCTTGACATTCTGGAAGAACATAGAACACCCAAAGTAGAATTTGTTTCTTATATAAGTAGATTAAACCTTAAAGGATTTCTATTATTGGAAGTAGATAATAATATTAATACAGATTCGGGCTATTGTTACAGTGGCTGATGTGTTACATTCTTGAACTGTGCAGGCTTAATAATAATGCCATGGCAACTATTTCTCCTTTCTTTCCTATGAAGTACAAGAGTTAAGTGTGCTTCAAACAATTTCAAAGGAAAAATGAAAATATACATTTTAAAGGGAATCTTAAAAAAAATTGTTTTATGGATTTTGATCAATATCGTTGAATAGAAAAAAAAAAGTGAAAAAGTACCCTTCAGAAAAGTACTAGTACCTTTGGCCGATTTTGTTCAAAAGCTTCCTGTCACGTGCTAGTGGAATGTGTAAATTAAATATAAAATTTCAACATGCTAGCTCTTTTCGTTCTTGAGTTATTTATAGTTCACAGACAGACAGACCATTTTGCGCGACTCACTTTTTTGGACTCAGGGGACCAATATTTCCATCAAAATCTCGACAACGAATTTTTGGCATGAATCCAATACTTTCTCTCTCTCTATATATAATATAGATATAGGCAAGAGAAAGTCAAAACATATTTAATCAACTAAGTGTATTTAAATCAAAAAGACTTAATACATAATTGTAATGTAATTAAAGTTTTTATGTCAGATTAAATAGTAGATTAATATTTTAACTAATGGTAAGCCCAAAGAAATGGGGAAGACAAATTTATTCAGACGGACTTACTTTCTTTTGACCCCACTTACTCTAATTATTTTTTATACATTTTCAGCCCGTTTCTCCAAAAAAATTGCCCCACTTTTTGGACTATTAATAAGAAAATAAAATAAAATAATATCAATTAAAAGTGCAGGCAGCTGTTGCTCTTATTGTGCAATGTCAAAGTGAAGTTTCGTGTCGACTGGAGGTGAGGGGCCGGGATCGATGCCCGGCGTCGGCGCCGCTGTCCAATCGACCCGTCAAAGGCGGCGTCTCGAAATTATCTCTGCCCCGTTAATAGATGGAATTACCACTTGATCCTCGAATGATATCCAAAAAACAATTTTCTTATTTATCAATAAATTAATTTTTATTTTAGGAACAGGAGCTCGGTGTTATTTTTTATATAAAATGGGAAAAAATTAAAAAAGTACATCAGTAAAGTACTAGTACTCGAGGTTTCCAAAAGACGATAATAATTGTAGTTTGTTTTGTATACTGCGAATAATATTGTAAATATTTAAAATTGGAAATAAATCTGCAGAGAAATTCGAGAAAATTGGAAAAAAACTACTGTGTATTTACTACGTATTTCCAATGTATTTAGCGAAATCTATTTATAAAATTCGCTAATGCCCGTCTGTCTGTATGTCACGCTCTATTTGACCAACTTCCCGTTGGAATTTTGAAACGAAATTTTATATACTTAAAGAGGACTTCTAGAGAGTATAGGTAAATTATTTTCATTCCGAAATTCTTATAACTTTTTGAGTTATTAATTTCTAAAGTTACAATTTCTCCCATTGGAAATGTATAGAGAAATATTTATGTATTCTATGCATTGATGTATTCTATGAATATAAATTAGAAGCCTGCAAATGAAGAAAAAATAAAAAATTCCTAGTTTATATGCATTTGGATTATTTAAAAAATATATATTTACTAATTTGTTCCTTGAATATTTATTTATTTATTTATTTTAATGTAGAAAACAAAAAAAAATAAAATATTTTCAAGGCTTATTTAAGTATTGTAAATTTTAAAAAAATTCCATTTATATACTATATATTATATAAAAATAGAAAATTCAAAAATATTATATTTTTCAAACAGAAAATTGATGTATAGATAAGAAGGCTATGAAGGTCGCCGGTAGTAATCGCTATAAATAGAGATAGATCGCCGGAGAAGAAAAAAAAAAAAAAAAAAAAAGGGATGACCAGAATGGCCATAGGTGCCGAGGGACAAAAAATATACATGAATATTTTATTTATTTATAGAATTGATTGCGAATTAGATTCCTTTGCAATGAAATCATTAAAAAGAAGAAAAATGTAGTCAGTCACCATAGGACCTTCAAATACGCAAAATATTCAGCTTTCCACACAAACATAATTTCGAATAACTCTTCAAATAATTTCCATTTGAATATAAAATAAGAATTTCAACATTTACGGTTTATCAACAGGTTATAATAAAAAAATTTGACAAAACAAAAAAAAAGAGTCAAATAAAAATTTGACTAAATTTAAATGAATTTCATTTTGTTTTATTTTTAGAAGGGGAATAAAAGCTAAAGATATCCACTGTTAGAATATTGTATAATTTTTTATTAAAAAAAAAAAAAAAAAAAAACCTTTAAATTCCATAGAGAAAAAAGAAGAACGCCTGATAAATCCGCCAAAATCTTTATCCAGAGTATTGCGGGAAGTATCCTCAAAGGCGTAAATGAGAATCGATTGGAAAAAGGATTAAATAAATAAGATTGTTGATTTATAAATTTCCATCTGTGTATTTCCTTCCCTTATTTAAATAAATTTCAGGGAGAACTAAAGAAATATAAAATTTCATTTGATAATTATCTGTTTGCCGAATGAAATTAGAACAATTGTGTCCTTTACTTGGGAGATATCACTTTCCTGCCCTGGTAGATAGATTTAAGAACCGTAAACCCAGAAGCACTTGTCGAACAAATTGATTAATAATTGAATAATATTCTAAGTAAAAATTACGCTTTTTCAAGGATGATGAATAAGTTTCAAACGGGTTACTCATTTTTCTGACTTGTTATTTTTTATTTTTTGTGTATAGTTCAGAAATGTAAACTTTAGACTTAACAAAAAAATATGAATACTGTTAAGTTGTAAAAATAAAAAACAAAGTATTATTGTTATTTTGTTTCTTATAGTAAACTTAAAATACTGATTGAGCGTGAAAAAAAAAAAAAAGAAAGATGGTTTTGGCTGTGATTTGGCCGAGAGGCAAGGGCAGTCAGGTTACGAAGCAAGGAAGCAACTGGAGAGCCAAAGTTGAAGCTGAGAAGCCAGGCGGCCTTGACGGTTGCGGCTGGCATTAAGCATTAAAGTTAAACCAAACAACACCACGCGCCGCCTACCCGCTCTATTCACTTTGCCAACTGACCACGGACCTCGCTAAACAAACAACCAATCCGCCAAACAACCCTCAAGAGCAAAAATCATGTGGTATTTTCTAAATGGAATTAGAATGAGTTGATCGGTCATAGCAAACCATTTCTACTATCTTCCCTATGAAGTACAAGGGTAAAGGGGTCTTCAAAAGATTTCAATGGCAAAATGAGAATATACATTTTAAAGAGCATCTAAACACATCTACTTTCTCCAGAGCATTGGACGCAAATTGATAACTTTTGATGTGATGAAAGGATCAAGAGAGTTTAATAATTGTTAACAGTCGGTGTTCATTTAGTAATTAATTGTGATTGTTGCTCAGGGGGCTTGGAGTAGTTGGTAGTGTGCCTACCTTCTATACCGAACGTCGCGGGTTCGGACCCCAGGAAGTCAGATGATTTTATTTAAGGCATTTGGATATCAAATGACTTAAATAAAAATGGCTGGACGCCCAATTGATATATTAAACATACGGAGTATCGTTAAAAGTCTTAAATTGCCTGAGTTGCCGAAAAGACTGTGTGAATGAGAAAAAAGTGTGAATGTTAAAAAAAAAAAAATTGTGATTGTTTTTTAGTTATCTGCTGAAGATGGGATGCTTTTTTTTCTCGAAATATACACAATTTAAATTAACGAATCAAATTTTATTTTTTCCAAAATATAGCAATTATTTTATTTCACTGTGGCAACACATTCATTTATCAAAAAAGGATGATTCAAAAGTTTTTATATAGTCGTTTCTTTTTAGAAATTATTGAGTTCCAATTGAGAATGAAATAGAATAAAATGTAGGGTTGGGATAAGATGACCCTAAAATTTCTTAGTCCTTGGGACGTAAATTGCATCCGAAATCTAACTTGGAGGTCAAGAGTCGGACGAGTTTGGAATTCCTGCGTCGACTCCGCTTCAAAGCTTATGAGATGAAAGCCTAAAAGCAGCTCTTTTCTTTATTTGTTGTCTAGAAACAAACAAAAACAGTCTTTCTCTCTTTTTTTTTTTTTTTTTTTTTGGAAATATTACATATTTTAAGAAAGGATATTTATCACTGCTGTTTTGATCTTGGATAGAAAGCAAGTTGAATCAACAGGTTAAAGTTACACTACAACCAAGAAATTTATTTTTTTTTTTATTATAGTGGAGCTTCTGAGAGGGAAAAAAATAAAAAACTTTTATTATATTTGAAATATTCTATATGATACAAGTTTTCTTTTTAATATTTGTTCCTAAGATGACGATAGGAATAATAATAAATACAATATATTCAGAGAATGTAACACATCTTGAAAAATAACTTTAACAATTTTTTTTTTTTAATATTCTAGTATAATTACTCATTTTAATGATTCTCACGAATCAAAAAAGGAATTTAAAAATGCAATCTTAGGAAGAAAATTTTTATAGATATAGTTACTAGAAAATAATAAAAAAATCTGGATCCAATAACTGCATCACATAACATTTCTCTTAGCTATTAATCATAATAATAAGATGGATAAATAGTGGTATGACCAGTTTTCATCCAAATTTTTTTTAAGGTCCTTTTCGGCATCTAAGGCCATTTAGACCCCATCCTAAAAAATAAATTATATTTTAAAACATATTTGATTAATTATATGTATAGTCAAAATCGTTGAGCGATTAAGAAAATAAAAAAAAAAAGGATATTGAAAATTTCAAATGTGAATAATAAATATTAGAGAAAAAAAGTATAAAAAATAAATAGATAAATAAATATAAATAAAAAGAAAAAAATATTAGAGAAAAATAAAATCCGACCCATAGGCAACCCGAAATTCCTAACTGTTCATATAGTTGCCTGCCTTCCAGCTGATAAGATTGCGATTACATTTTTATTGATTATTACTTAATTTTCATCCTGAAGTAACAAATTAATGAAATTAAAAAAAAATTGTTTATCAAAATGATTGTGATTAAGATTAATGGGGATTAATAAAATCGGAAGGACTTAAAAAATAAAAGAAATTTCGTCTGGGGAAAAAAAGTGAGAAATCACAAGATTTTCATGATAAATTTATTTATTATAAACTCTAAGATCAGGCACATGCTCATAATGAGTTTGGTTTGAATGCCCGAAAATTGAAAACACCTAGTGGCATAATTGTAAATAAATACTATAAAAATAAATAATTGATCTAGTTCATTTATATAACTCAAAACTGTATGATATAATTGGGTAAGTGCATTTGCACACAAATGTATGTACTTTTGAAAATCTTGTTAAATGCAGTAAAAACAAACCACAAGTATTATTGAATGCTAATAAGTTGATGTGACACGGGAAATACAATCATAATGAATCGCATTAATACATTTATTTTTATGTTTTCGGGTATTGAAAGACTTTTGGAAAATTTTAATTATATTATCGAAATGGAATAATTTGATGAAGAGTGAGACAAATGCGTCCAAAATATATTATTTATTTAATTTGAATAATTTTTGTTTTGATTGGTTAATACGTAGATTGTAGTAAACATATTTATTTAGCGTTACAATAAATACAGATGTATATACAAGATAATATATATTGAATATATGGGTGTGCTCAATCTTCGATCTCTAATGTCTTAGGGTCCGGTTGCTTCACTTCTAGTCAACTAATAAAGTTATCTCACAGATAGCAAATCATCGATATAGTAAAGAAAAACACGCTTTATCTTCTAGTAAAAATAAAATGAATTTTTTTAACAATATAATTAGCGATCTGAAAGTTTTGTGAAGTTAGCAACTTAATAAAGACATGAAAATTATTAAAAATATTAAAAATTAAAATAGGGTCATTCCACGTCAGTTCAACCAGGCCATTTCACCCATAATCTCAGATTTTTATGAAACTTGGTATGTTTGTTCTATATATATAGATAAGTAACAGCACCAAATTTCAATTTTTTATCTCACTTAGTTTTCGAGTTATGGCACTTTAAAGTTTTGATTTTTTCACCTTACGGGCTTGAATAATGCCAAACAAAATGTGACATGGAAGAGAAAATAATTTCTCATTTGCTTATTTGACACCCAATCTTGATGAAATTTTTTTGGTAGGTTCTTTAAACAATAAGGAATTAGAAAAAAATATATCACGAATCTAAGTTAATCCTAAAATATAAAAAAAATTCATATTGTTGATTTTTTTTAGTTGTGAAAACGCAAACATGCTTTAGCGCTAAAGCCAATATCTCCAAAAGGGAATGAGATATTCAAGAAATTTTTTTTTCTAAATAATCTGCATGAAATGGGCTTTAATTTAGTAAAATAAAAATTTTGTGTATTTTGTTCCCTCTATTTCTAAAGTCCATTGCAAGTTTGAATATATAGTTTTACATGTTAAAAAGGTTTCAAGTCCAAAATGAAAATATACATTTTAAAGAGCATCTAAAAAATAATTGATTTATGAATTTTAATAAAAATCGTTGAAGCAAATTTTGAGAAAATTGGAAAAAACTGAAAAAGTACATCAGTAAAATGCTAGTACTTTTTGGTCGATTTTGTTCAAAAGCTTATTTTGAGTGTCCGGGAGGGTGCCTAACTTAAATATAAAATTTCAACCTCCTAGCTCAATCCTTTCATGCTTTCAATTGAATTGATTGTGTTTTCGTCTGTGTTCAGTTTTAAGCAGACACACCCACAGAGTTCATTTGAAATCATGAAAGAATTGAGCTAGGAGGTTGAAATTTTATATTTAAGTTAGGTACGCTCCCGGACACTCAAAATAAGCTTTTGAACAAAATCGGCCAAAAAGTACTAGTACTTTACTGATGTACTTTTTCAGTTTTTTCCAATTTTCTCAAAATTTGCTTCAACGATTTTTATTAAAATTCATAAATCAATTATTTTTTAGATGCTCTTTAAAATGTATATTTTCATTTTGGACTTGAAACCTTTTAACATGTAAAACTATATATTCAAACTTGCAATGGATTTTAGAAATAGAGGGAACAAAATACACGAAATTTTTATTTTACTAAATTAAAGCCCATTTCATGCAGATTATTTAGAAAAAATATTTCTTGAATATCTCATTCCCTTTTGGAGATATTGGCTTTACGCTAAAGCATGTTTGCGTTTTCACAACTAAAAAAATCAACAATATGAATTTTTTTTTATATTTTAGGATTAACTTAGATTCGTGATATATTTTTTTTCTAATTCCTTATTGTTTAAAGAACCTACCAAAAAATTTCTTCAAGATTGGGTGTCAAATAAGCAAATGAGAAATTATTTTCTCTTCCATGTCACATTTTGTTTGGCATTAGCCAAGCCGTGGAAGGTGAAAAAATCAAAACTTTAAAGAGCCATAACTCGAAAACTAAGTGAGATAAAAAATTGAAATTTGGTGCTGTTACTTATCTATATATAGAACAAACATAACAAGTTTCATAAAAATCTGTGATTATGGGTGAAAATTTTTGATTTTTTTGGTTGATTTGACGTGGAATAACCCAATAATTAATTAAAGCTACCCTAATTAATTTCTAGCAAAAAATTAAAAATTTCTAAAAAAATAAATAAACAATGCTTATGTTCCTAATTTCATGCTAGTAAGTTAGCTACGATCTGGGCTCTCATTTAATCACATGATTAGCTTAACTAGATGTGAGAAGACTCCAAAGTCATAGTCAACTAGTGAGGGTTAATTAGATAATTAGAAATGAAGTAACTGGTCCTTAGTATCATATGCAGGTAAAGGAGTGTATAAAGGATAACAGCATTTATTTATTTATTTTATTTGACTCGGCTGCTGAGGCTATTTAGGAATTTATAATTATATAGTAGAATATATTAATTGATATATACCGATGGCTACCGGGGGATGACATTTATTTACTATATTCAACAATACATTAATAAAACCAACAATGATATTGACATCATACACAATCAAGATGGCGCTTCCAAGTGGCGTAAATATCATTCTCAAAAATATTAATATTGTTGTAGAAAAAATTCTACATTTTCTCTTTCAAAATTAGATACAAATATAGGATAACAAAAACGTCGTAGAGGTAAAGGGTTTCAATCCTTTTAGGAAAATAGAATATTTTGCATCAATAGAAATGTGTTAATAATCTATTTGGAAAGAATCCCCTGTTTTTCAAGTTAAGGTATAGATAATGAATAGGGTGGGGGGGATTGGGCCCGGTCCGTATGGTGTGGGCAACGAAGGCTGCGTGCTCTACGGCGCCGACGAGGCCGAGTAACAAGCAGCCGACTGCAAGGCGCGAGCTGTCTGGCGCCGGCCTGGACCGTGACGTCACAACTCTCACACACATACACATAAACAAACGAATACATAGAACGACCCTCTTTCACCAGCGTGCGCGCGCGCGCTAGCGCACATGGCACACCAGGCGGTCGCGGCCAAATTACAAACTGTCATCTCATTGTAGTTTACTCATGCAGAACCAAAAAGGAGACTGGAAACCAGGTTAAATTTGACCATTCTCTAATTTGTCATTAACCCTTTTGCCTTCTCTCTATCTCTCTTCACATAATAATAATAAACATTTAATGTATTTATAGCATATAACCTCTTTATAAAAGGTAAATATATATTTTAGATTATTTTTAGATAGCCGACGTTCTTGGCCGTGGGTGATGAAAACTCCTTCAGGTTCATTAAAGTCAAACAAGGTCGGGCAAAGAAGATTTTTAGATTGGTGATCGTTTAGTGACGTCGCTAGTGGAATGAATTATTGTTAATTAATATAAGAAAACAAATAATTATTAAAGACTAACTATAAATGGTACCTTGGAAAGTAAAAGTTTTTCGATCTTTTTTAGTTTAATAAAATTTTTAAAAATATCAATTTCATTTTTTAGTATTTTGTAGTTTTTATCAAAAATTAAGATTGTTGGCAAAAATCAGTCAAGCACGGGGGGTGAAACCTCGAATGGATGGGCCAGAGGAATCGGTGTGTGGAACAACCCCGGATGTCACGGATATAATATAATTTAATAAATATTTAATTATACAATAAACCCCTAAATCAGGAGTGTTAAAGTCGCGAGATGAACATCTTTGCGGCCCAGTCAATATGTGTAAAAATAAAATAGAAATGTAAATTAGAAACGAAACGAGCATATAAAATTATAACATACTTTATTTATAAACTATACGGATCTTTTTAAAGTTAAGCATTATTTATTTGGCCCAAGTTAGCTTTTGAGATTGACACCCCTGCCCTAAATGATATCAACAGCAATGAAGGAATATATTAATAAATAAAAAAATAAATGCATGCGAAAAAGTATTATACTTGAATTTTTTAATTATTGTCTCTTAAAAACATCCAGTTTTATTTGTCACATCTAAATTTATTAAACATACTTAGAGGAGATAATTATATGAGTCAAGCAGGTCTTCTAATGAAAAAGTGGGAAGGCCCTTCCTTAAAGTTAGTAATGCGAGATCAGCAGTTCAAACATCAGCCAGTAAAATTGTCATAAGTTAAATTTCCTCTAAATAATAATAGACGTTTTGCGCCAAAAGAAAAAAAGTAAAAAAAAAAAAAAAAAAAAAAAAAAAATGCAAAGAAATGAAAAGTGGATAATAAATTTTCTTGCAAACGAACTGCCTCCGGAAATCTTTATTCTTTGAAAAAATATTTTTAGGTGATGATCTTTTTTTCACTTTTTATCTGATAGTTAGGGGATTACAGATGCCTCAAGCTTTTTTTTCACTCTGCAAAATATTGAATTTTTAAAAACATCCAATGATACCATTAATTAGAGATGTAAAGGCATCTGTTCTAATGGTTAGATTCTTTCCGATTGATATATTTTTTTTTTTAAATATGTTTAAGGTCTTTTTAGTCCCCTAATAATTTCAATTGGATAAATAGTTACCAAAAATATAAAATGAAGACGGTCCCCCAAATGGTCTCAAATAAAACAAGACATTTGCCCCGGTACAGTATATTACAAGTAGAACAAAAGAAGCTAGTTGGATTGCCTAACTATAGGCGCACTTTTTTATTTTTTGATTTAAAGACATTTTTACAAAAATATAATAATAAATAAATAAATTTGTCAGTGATTAAGTAAATATAACCAAGCATAATGCTATATAGATCTATATTTTTTCTCATATAAAATTTTTTTCAACAAATTATTTTTTTTGCATAAGTCTTCGGTTTGTGACAAATTATTAAGGATAAATATTTTAAAATTTATTATTTGTGACGTCATTCTTCTTCCCTTAATAGTGAATGAGTAGTTCAATAATACTAATTCAAAAGAATATCTTATTTAAATAAGGTGTAAAAAGGTATCGGATAATAAATTAATTGCCAAATAAATTTTTCCACTTGAATCTGGACAGTTTTATAAATATCAAGGGGTGGGAGAGGCAAGGCGTCAAGGAAGCTGTCTAGACTCATGTGTCGACGACGACGACAACAAGAGGTGGGCGGAAAACAAGGCGAACGTTCGCGACGGCGCTAAACCATCACGTTAGCGCCGATGTACATGTCACCAATCAAGAAGAAAACCAAAAGAATTTCCCATTTCAAATATAAATTTTATTAATGGCTGCCAATACGTGTGGTGGTTTATCGTTAGGCGCCAGAAGGCGTGGCTCAAGGCGCCAGCAACTCAGAAATAGGCGCAAGCAAGCATTTGGCGCCCCCAATCCTTGATGTTATTTGTGCTCTGACACCACGTTGGTCTTGCGCCATTTTTTACAATAGAAGCAATAAGTAGAACAGAAATAATTTTTTCCCCTTGGGGGGGAATTAAATGAATGAATAAAAAAAATAAAATAAAATAATCAGAATTTTATAATTTTTATCAATGAACCAAATTTGTAATTATAAATAGATACAAGAAGTTAATTATTTTATAAACAAAGTTAAAAATATAAATTTTTTGTTGTTGTAATTCCCCTATCTACAAAAATAACTTGTTCAAGAAAAAAGGAGGAAAAAAACCATAAAATCGTGAATTTAATAATATGGATAAAATAATATTAAAATAATTAATATTCTAGAAACTGGATTTGAATTAAAAAAATAAAATATAAACAGGACAGTCGAGAGGGGTCGGAGGGGGCTTGTATTATTGCAACTTGTTAGTGTAGGCTACAATATTTTTGTAAATAATTTTTACATTTTCCATTAACAGCTACAGTGAGAATCAATTTGACATTGTCACATATTCATCTAAGAATATGGGTTTATGATAAAAAAAAACACATTTTTATTGAGTCAAAACGGGACAAATGAGAATTATAATTTAGTTAAGAAAGCTGACCACTAATTCATAAAAATATATTTTATTGTATAAATTCATATACTTATCTATAAATTTGCAAAAATGTATATATTATTAATTATTGGTAACTATAAAAATATTTGTGAAAAACAATAATTTGAACATTATGATTTTTAATTAATTTAAAGCCCTAGGGGCTTGGTGTATGGGTTAGCGTGCTAACCTCGTATACCAAAAGTCGCGGGTTCGAACCCCAGGCAGTCCGATGATTTTATTTAAGGCATTTGGATACCAAATGGCTTAAATAAGAATGCCTGGAATCCCAATATGTATATTAATCTCTATAACGGATATCGTAAATCTTAAATGACCTAGGTTGCCGAAAAGACTGTGTGTATGTGAGTGTGAATGAGAAAAAAGTGTGAGTGTTAAAAAAAAAAAAATGATTTTCTTTCACGGTCACATTTTTGATCCGAGTGAATACTTTGCAATAAATTCGGATCAGTTATTAAAATGTCGTCAAATTTCTCAAATGAATTGGTCAAATTATATTTTACGCTTAATATAGATTTTAAAGTTTTAATGTTCAACTGCGTTGTCTATATTTTATTGATACTAAATAGAAAAAAAAAAACACGTTCTGTTGCTGCTTTTATAGTAGGCCTACATTTAAAACAAGAAATGCAGATTTTTTCTAAAAAGCTAGATATTTTTAAAAAATCAGCGGGACGCAAAATCCAAAATCTGGATAAGTGGTCACTTTCGTTTATTTTAAATTAATTATAATTGTGAAAAATTAATTTTTCATTGAGAAGAGATGAGGTCGGTTACGGTACCATCATTTTTTATATCCATGGATTATAACAATATCTCTAGGAAGAAAAGTTTTTTTTTTTAACCAGATCTGACGCGAAAGGAAGTTTTCCTTCTTTTATTATTATTTTTTGTCCCCATGGTCTTTATTAATGGAGGCGGCGAAGTGGTAGGCGGCTGAGGTAGGCGCGAGAGCCAAGGGCTGCCAAGGGCAATGTGAACAGCCAAGCATGAATGGCCTCTCAAGCTGAGCTTTCTTCGTTGGCTGCTTTGGCTCTTTCATTCGTTCAGTGCTTTGCTCTAGGCCACTTATCTGCACAGCCAGATATTAGAGGCGCCGCTCAGGCGCCGCCACCACCTGCTCTACCACCCGGCCAGAAAACATCGGTCTTCTGGGTCACCGAGCAGTGCAAAAACACCGCTCAAAAAAGAACATCTTTTTTTTCCCCTCTTCTTCTTTCTTCTTTTTCAAGTCATTCTCTCTGCCATGCTCTAACTAACTTATACACCAATGACCGAGTTATCAAGATATTTATTTATAAATAAAAAAAGCTTTTCCAAAGCGTGCGTCACTATAGGGCACCAATGGATTATGCTCAGAATTATTACATTGACCATCTTAAATATATGTATATTTTTTAAATTAATGTCTTTTTCGGAATCAAAAGCCATTTAGACCCTGTCTCTGTTTATTTCAATTGGTTTGATAGCCAACAGACGGGATGCGAACCGGCGACCCTTGGCACAAATGGCCAGCACTAACCACTACACCAAGGCCCGAGGGCTATTTATCAATATAATTAATATAAAAATTTTCTAATTGAAAATCGAGATCAAATTTTTTTTTTTAAATTTATTAGACTAATATCTAGTGTGCTTGTATAGTTAATTTATTTAAAGAATGATAAATTTTTTTGTTTCTTTATAAATGAATAAATAATATTTTTTTTTTATTCAAGGACATTAAAGGTAAATTCCTGAAATCATGCTTATAATTTGTTTATTGTTCATATATTGTAATATGACATTTATATTGTTAATTAGATATAAATTATATTCATCCTATTATGTTTACTATAAAAAAATTTAAATTATTTTTTTATTTTGCCTTTTTAGCAACTGACCTATGGGTTCCAAAACCCTACGGGTAATAAAAACAAAATAGAAAAATATTTTTCGAACTTTGAGACAAGATGAAAGAGGTAATTATGACTTTGAATCAAAGATCAGAATTTATTTATATTTAATAGTTTTAAAAGTGAGAGCTCTCATTAAAATTTTTATATTTTAAATGATCGATGTTATCTTTTCTGAGATCAAAATAAGGAGTTAAAAAACTAATTTAACGGATTTTTATATATTTGAATTTATTATAATAACATTTGTTCAATCCCCCCCCCCCCTCCCCGTGGCCGAGAAGACTAAAGTTGTTGACAAAAGTCAATAATGATAGTCTGAAAGCAAAAAGGATTTTTAAATAAATATGCCTGGACCCCCAAATGTATCTAATTAAAAAAAAACATTTGTTTAATACAATTTTATGCACACAGTGGTAGACTAACAAATTTCGAGCCTCTATTTTTTATATAAAAATCATAAATTTCTCTTACCAGTAATTATATAAATAAATTGTAAATAAACAATTGTAAAATATTGTAAGATATAAAATAATATTGTATGCATGTTTGTATTTTGAATGTAACATCATACACCTCACTCATGTAATATTATACAATACATTAATAAATAAATACAAAAAAAATCATGAAATTTACAAGTTTTAAATAATCATTTTTATATTTAATAATAGGCTATAATATAATAATCATCATGTTCATAAATGAATATAATATTTAATAAAAAAAAAAATTGATTAAATTTATCAAATTAAAAAAAAAATTTCATAGATTATATTTTTTGATGATGCAAATTACTAGTAAATGATTAACAATAATAGATTCTAAATTTACAGTTGGTTAAAATGTTTTTAATTTCGTGTCAATTAAAGTCTCTTAAATGATAGACATGCAATGATAATTTAGTTAAGATTTGCACTCAGTGTTTGTATGTTTGTGAATAGACTAGCGTCAAAAAGTCTATGGTAAACCAATAGAGAGTATAGCCTAACTAATTAAGAAAAATATTTGTTTAGAAATTTCTAAAATGAATATAATTAAAAAAAAAAAAAAAAAAAAACAGAAATTTTAAAGTTAAGAAGTTTCAAATTATTAATTAAAATATAAGTTACTAAAAAATATTTCAGCTGTTCAATTTAGAAATAGACACCTTTGGATTGATCTTACTTGTTAATTATACAACTTTACAAAAACAGTAAATAGCAAATTTTTTAGAAATTTTAATTAATTTAGTATGTTTTTATGTAGGTTAGCTAATAAGATAAATGAGAATGTATCTATTTTCCAAGTTAAAAGATGATATTTGCTCATTAAATAAGATTTTTAAATGTAGAAGATGAAATTTTAGCTATCCTTGTGACTTTCATGTCGAAAAATTTGAAAATATATCCCCCTCCCCCTAATATGTCCCTAAAAAAATATTAAACTTTGTTTCGTTTTAATTAATAATTAGCCCTCGGAGCTTTATGTAGTGGTTAGCGTGCTGGCCATTGGTACCAAGGGTCACAAGTTCGCATCCCGTCCCAGGCAACAAAATTTATTTCAATTGAAATAAATAGGGACGGGGTCTCAATGGCTAGGTGAACTTCAAAAAATAAAAAAAATAATTTTAAAACATTGGAGATTTATTCTGGTTTTCGACTATTATCTATAAAAACCCGAACCCCAAATAAAAAAAACCCTTTAAAAATTTTTCCCCAAAACCCCCCCCCAAAACCTCTCTTAATTTAAAGAAACTTATTTAATTTTTGAATAATTGATTTAAACTTTCACAATTATCGTTATTAGAAATAGAAGGCATTTTTTGGCTTTTACTGTGGTTTATTTTAGCAAATAATAATACAACAAAATGTCTTGCTAATTTCAATAAAGTACAATGTTTCCTCTTTCTGCAGGCGAAACGTATTTTATTGTAAATAATAATTAATAAAATACAACGTTTCGGCTGCAGAATTAGCGGAGGAAATTTATTGTAATTACTAACCCATTTTATTGTATCATTATTGGCTAAAATATCTAGCCAAATGGAGATTTTGCCATTGTCGGGCATCCGGAGCCAATTTTAAAATAAAAAAAAAATTTGCTAAAATAAACCACAATTTAAGCAAAAAAATAGCTTTAATTTATTTTTTCTCATGTAATAGACAAATTTAAGGAACCATATCCCAAATATTTTCAAATGTGTGTAGAAGATGTTTTTAATAAAAAAGAGAGAAGATAAATTCTAACACAGGAGAGAAAAAGCTACTTTTAAGATATAAAATCAGACTGTTAAGCATTTTGGTTGCCTAAGCAGAAGGCTCTACTCTCGAGCACATCAGGCACTCGTACATATTCAAAAAATAAAAATATATATATGGGACCAAAAAGTCGCACGTGCAACTGACAACGAGTTATTTTTGCATTCTCTCAGAACTTCAAGGGAAGGAATAGTAAGGATAATATAATTTTTTATCTGCAAGATGAGCTTGGATAAGTTAGGATGAGTTGTTACAAGTTTGGTGAGTTGGTTGTTTGGTTGACGGTGAGGTGCTGGGTGGTCGGAGCAAGTGGCCGGCGCGGCGCGGTTCGCCCCTAACTGCGCCTCCGGGGCCTTGACTCGGCGTCGGCCGGACCGGCTTGCTACGAGCCCGGCGCCGCAAGACTTTCGTAACAGCTATTTATAGGAAGCGGCGCTCCCGATGGGGGCGGAGCCCCCGCTCTTCTCGCTCTCTCTCTCTCTCTCAAGAGCTTTTTTCAAATCGCCAGGTGGGCCCATCTCCCATCTTCAATCTCTCTTTCACTTGATAACATCTTTAGTTTCATATTACTATTCAGATCATTTAAAAGTGAAATAAAACATCCCCGTATTTGGTTTTGCCCAATCACTCAACTATACTTTGAATGGTTACTAAAAGATATTTAATAATAATAAATTCGTTGCATTTAGGAAATGGTTTTAAAAGTTCATATTTTTAGAAAATATCATAAATAATCGTTGGGGGGCCGGGGGGAGGGGGGGGGGGGGGGGGGATCAATTTTTTAGAGGAGGGTCAAGCGGGTAATTACCCCCCCCCCCCCGAGATCTGAGAAAATTTTTTTTTGGAATAAACTTTTATTTTTAATATACAATTTTAAAAATTAATACTTAAAAATTTGATTTGTAAATATATTCTGGTAAACAAATACAGAATGCACCTTTAAATTTCCGAAAGTTAGACAAAATTGTGTGTTGTGCGACCAGTCACACCAGATTACCCCCACCCCACCCCTTCCCCGAGAAACTCCTCTGGATCCGCTCTTGCCTGAAAGTATAAGAGCCACCAATATCGTTGCAGTGAAGTAAACTCAAGCACAGTGTAACCTCAGATGGGTGGCCCCGAGGAATCAGGGATCTTCCCCCTTTTGCCAACAATGCAATGAAAGTAAAAATTAACATATATATATTAGACATGGGTCATTACTCGATTTTGCTGTACCAGGTACCAGCTGTTACAGGTACTTGTTCTGACCCGATATATTTACCTGATACTTTTGTACCCGAAACAAATTTCACCCAGCAAAGCTAACTTTACATTAATTCAAGTCAATAACAACGTGTCTAACATTTTTTCAAATGTTTTCTACCCTATTTATTCTTGTGTTGAGAACAAACTCATAATTATTCATTACTAAAGAGTTTTCCAAACTGACTGAACTGACATGTCTCCAAATTTAAAATGTCAATTTATATACTGCATTAGAAAAATAATTAACAAATTTCTGTGCCGGCGAACGAAATTTAATTTAATTCTATTCATTATGTATTTCAATTCACAGTTACATATATTTTTATTTTTTTAATTAATGTTTTTATATATAAAAAAAAAAATAGTTTCAAAGTAAAAATCAGATAACTTATTTATTAAAAAACAAATATATTTTTTTCATTTCTGCTCTCTTTCTTAAAGTAAATAAAAGAGAAATAATGTATAAGCAATAATTAGATTTGTATTTAATTATTATAGGGCCTAGTGAGAAAAGTAGAGTAAAAAATGTAAAAATGATTCGGAATGACGTTCGAAAAGCGCGCCAGAGCTAGCGAAATTGCCCTGTCAGGAGAGAAGAGACGGGGCGGGCCGTCGCGAGTTGAGGGTCGCAAGAGAGAAGGAATGAGAGAACAGGAGATACGAAAACTGTATCGGGTAAAGAAAAGACGCTCTAAAGTGAAAAGAAAGTATTTGATCAATGCGCAAGCGCGAGCGAGATATCAGGTTCGAGTGAGAAACGAATACCGAGCAAATAACATATACTTTTTTTATCTGTTATTTGAGTATCAACAACTCGGGCATACTCGACTGGACCTGAACAGGACGCGTATTCCTTTCTCACTCGTATCTGATATCTCGCGCATGCGCATTGATCAAATACTTGCTTTTCACTTTAGAGCGTCTTTACCCGATACAGTTTTCGTATCTCCTGTTCTCTCATTCCTTCTCTCTTGCGACCCTCAACTCGCGACGCCCCGCCCCGTCTCTTCTCTCCTGACAGGGCAATTTCGCTAGCTCTGGCGCGCTTTTCGAACGTCATTCCGAATCATTTTTACATTTTTTACTCTACTTTTCTCACTAGGCCCTATAATAATTAAATACAAATCTAATTATTACTTATACATTATTTCTCTTTTCTTCACTTTAAGAAAGAGAGCAGAAATGAAAAAAATATATATTTTTTTTTTAATAAATAAGTTATCTGATTTTTACTTTGGTATTTAAATACCTGATATTTTTTGCTCGTACCCATTATGTGTACCTGTTACTTTTTCCTACCTGATACAAAATATCAGATTGATACAGTATCACCCATGTCTAATATATATTTAAAACTCTAAATATATGACTTTGGATGCTTGAATAACTTGTATCGTAATAAATATATATTGTGTAAAGTTTAAAGTCCGAAGTTGCAGAAAAAAACTTCAAACAAAAAAAAAGGCTTTAGTTGCCGAGAGGAAAAAATAAAGGTATTCACCAATTCAAGTTATTAAAAAAATAAATAAATAAGTAAACAAACATCCCGGTTTGATTTTAATAAATATTTTTCGGTTACGACTATGTATTTTTGATTGCATTATATATTAATATATTTCTTACAATATGGACGACGTTATGCATGAAGGAACCAAGCGTCATCAATTTAAATCTGAGATAAGGGGCATTTCATTTGCACAATTGTAAACAAAATCAATGATAATGACTTTTTTTTGTTGTATACAGAGTAATAATGTGGTGATTTAAATAAAGAGGTAGATGGCGGCCTTATATCAATTTCAATCAAAATGGCGCTTGGTTCCTTTATGTATAACATCGTTCATACAGTCTATGGTTATTTTTGGCTTACACTCCTTACGAATTGAAATTTTTTTATTTAATTTACTTAATGGCCTTTGGCATTTGTATGCCATTTTGGCCACTAGTCCGAAATGTAATTCGATTGTACAAAACAGAATAGCGGGATGACTTAAGGCTTAAAGTCAATAGAATATATAAAAAAGTATTTTTCAGAAATCTAGTCCATTCAACTAGCTAATATAAATGAAATCAATCATTCAAAACTACAAGAGAACCTATCTCTATCTCTACCCTTGGACCCAGGGGATTATAGTGCCAGGACTTGAAAAAAATAATGCTACCCACTGAAGTAGATAGAAAAGTAAAAGAAAATTCTCATTAATGTCCAAATTAAATGCTAATTCTAAGTCAAAAAAGAAAAAGTTAATTAAATTTAGAAAATTTCCATTCCCAAATGTATTTAATATTATATGTAAACAGGTAGGTTCCTCTCAATATAATTAATAAATTAAATTCTTTTTGATGTAAAACTCTAAATTATTTATTTACATAAACCGTAATTATATTTTAATGACTTATTGTTGTTTAATTTATAATTATATAATTAATAAATTCCTCTAATTAGCAAATGAAAACAACAAAGAGGCAAGAAAATTGGCATATGCCAACGTAATTTAAATTTATTTTAGTCTTTTTCTTTCTCTGTTGAAAGACAATTATTATTTAAGAGGAAATATTCTTTTGAAAAATTACTTACGTTAGTTTTAATATAATAGTTTAAAATTAGATTCAGAATAATTATAGATTTTATAATAAAATTTTTAGTTGAAATTAGGAATCCTTCGATTGTTTAAGTTTAGAAGTTTGATAAAAAGTTGCGTTCATATATCGGAACCCATTTTTTTTTAATAAGAAATCTATGTTATTAAATCTTTTTTACTTGTTATTTGGCATTTCCTTAAAAAAAAAAAAAAAAAAAAAAAAAAAACCAAAGTGGATAATTAATCGATTATTCAAGGTCCGATGAAGAAGAGAAATTAATCAACCCAAGAGGAATTCATTCAATAATTCATATATAACAGGATGTAAAAAAGTAAAAATAAAAAAACAAACTTGAAAGCAAATAAAATGTTGAATTGTGGAATAGAATTATCTTCTAAATTCCCAGTGAATAAGCAAATAAGGATTTTCCATTATATTAAAAGTGTTCATCTTCACACTTTTTTTTTTTTTATTTTAACCAACAGAGAGTAAAGTTTTCGAAAAGGCAACTTGTTGCTCATCCGAGTTTGATGGAGGTTATAAATGGTCCAAAACAGGGTAATAATTCTGATCAAACTTTTCAACTTAACAAAAAAAAAAAAAAAAATCAAATAAAAGAATCATTCAATTTTAGTTAAAAGACTAATAATCTATTAAATAAGAGATAATTAACTAAAAGAAAGGATAATGCAAAGAAAAAAAAATTATGTGGATGATATTTTGAGAATAAATAAAAAATTTTCAAAACCGCCTGATAGATAGGCAAACCTTTTTAAAATATTTCTTCCAACTGCTTACCAATTCATGAATTTTCAATAAAAACTATTGAAGTTAACAAATCGACAGAAAAGAATACTCAAATTAAATTATAATTAACTCTCGGGCTTGGTATAGGGGTTAGTGTGCTGGCCAATTATACCAAGGGTCGCGGGTTCGGATCCCAGGTAGTCCTATGATTTTATTTAAGCCATTTGTGTACCAAATTGCTACATAAGAATGCCTGGACCCCAAATAAATCTATATTATAAATACGGTTATCTTTTAAACTCTTTATTTTCCCATCATCAGTATTTCAAATTGTATCTGTCTTGGAGTTGTCAAAAGAGCATTATTAATTATATATTCTGTTTATGGGAGAGTTGCTCATTGACAAACAAGTCAATCAAAGTATGATCAAACTAATATCACTATATAAGCATATAAAGGCTTTTCATTTGGCTGAAATGCCCTTATTTAAATCAAGTATATTCACAGCCACCAAATTCCTATTCTATATGTAATTTTTGAAATTTTCTAGGTTTGAACAACGAACGTTTCTATTAATATTAAAAAATTCAAGAAACTCAAGTGAACTGAACCGGAGCACAAAATTTCAACTGCTTATTCTGCAGTCGAAAGGTTGAACAGTATTTATATTTTTAATAAATAATTAATACAATTAAAAACTTCCATAATAATACAAACCACAAAAGCTTTAATAAACAAATAAATCTTTATTTGAAACGTTTCGGAATTAATGTTTCAATAAGCTATCCATATGCAGCTTCTCCCTTCCCTTGAATTATTTATTTAAAATAATTAAAGTTCTTAAAAAAAAAAAATAAAAAATAATAATGTAAATAGTTTAAGATATTTATTGATACATTAGTGTGTGCTGATTCAATTTTATCTGGACGATTCTTGTGAAAAGTGAATGATAGAAAATAAATTATAATTAAATAAAAATGTTAAATTTAGATTTTTGGAAATAGTAGGAAATAAACGTTGTGGTTGACATTTGCGATAAGGCGTAAGCGGTGCGCGTTTGATTCATCGGCCATCGCCATTGGATATACGTCAAGGGTGGCGGCACTCATCACTCAAAAGTGCCGCCATTGAGCAAGTGCATCTGCGTTGTTTCTTAGATGCTGATCAGGTCATCGCCTTATTTAAATAAAAAATAAATTTTGATTCATTTTACAGACTTTATAAAAATGATCTGAAATAATGTGATGAATTTTATTTATTATTTAGGTGCGAGGCCAAAAATTTTTGTTAAGGATAATATAAAGAGTTTATATATAAACACATATTTATGAAAGGACCTTTCATCTTCTCACTATTGAATGTGTATACAAATATTCCGAGTATGATCAACTGACTAATGGATTACACAATCCTTAGAGAACTTTTTCAAGCTACCTAAAAAACAAATTTACTCAGGCTTCCGCTGCGTATTTGTATATCATTACCTAGAACAAAGATATGATATAACCATTCATGTTACTAAAGCTCTTCATTAAATAAGTAAAATCAAATAAAACAGAGAAAAAAAGAATCCACCATTTTGAAAATTTCAAATCAACACCTATTGAAAATCTTATATTAAACACCATCTTTATCTCATTAAAAAAAATAAATAAATTGATACTTGATAAATGAATGCTGCTGCACCTATTAAGAGTATATAAATCAAAATTGCTATTACAAAATAAATAATAGAGAAAGATGGCGGGTACTCAGTATATTAAAGGAAAGAAGTCCGAGAACTTGCGCCAAAATAAATAATTTTTTTTTTTAATTTTCTTGGTTGCATTATACTTTCGTGCGTTTTCTATAAATAAATAAATAAATATCTTGAGTGTTGGATAAGAACCCCCTTGTACCCGAAAAAAATCAGGCGATGAAAATAAAAAAATTTTTTATTATTTTGTAAGCGGTTGAAATATTGTTTGCCTTGCCGATCGTATAGGGCTACAAAATATTTTGATCTGGTTGCCTACTTCCAAAATAAATAGAGTCAAATGCCCTAACTTGTGACAAATGGAGATTTTTTGTTATGATGAGTTGACTATAAAAAAAAAAAAATAATTAAGTAGTCTCGAACAAATTAACTTGTATTTGTGCAATGAGTAAAAATTATGATAAAATTATTAAATAAATTTTTGTTGAATAAAAAATTAAATTTACAAAATTTTAACAAATAATTTTTTGACGATTTAGGCTGGACGCACATTGATTGAGCAAAAAAAAAGCTCTTCGACAAAAAGTTTTTGACGAATCGTGGTTAAAACTGATTTTTTTTTTTTTGCAAAACCAAAAAACACAATTGAGTACGATTAGACATCCGACCCCGCCCCGCGGAAATAATCAGGCGAGGACAGAAGAAGAAGAAGAGAATGATTAGACATCAATGAACAAAACTTTTTGGATTTTGTTTTGTCTAAAAACGTTTTGCTCAATCAGTGCGATGACTTTGAGCAAAACGTTTTGCCGAAGAGAGTTTTTGCTCAATCAGTGTGCGCCCAGCCTATGTATAAATGCTCTTTTTGGGATAAAATGAAAAAAAGATCACCCTTAGAAGATTATAACTAAAATATAATTGAAAGTGATAGACTTTATTTAGTAAAAACGAATTCAAAATGTATTCAAAAGAATTTGAAATTCGCTAAAAAAAAAGGAAACTTAACAAACAAATTAAACCAGTAAGGTTTTTAGGATTTTGGGGGCCCATTACCTAAAATTTAAACATAGATTAAAATAAATAAGACTTTTATATTAATTTTTTTCTCAAAATGCAAACTGCTCTAACAAAGATAATATAAAAATAATTTTTTTGGTTTGGAGGCCATTAACCCGTAAGCCCGTAAAACATTCACTGTGTAAAAAAACTAAAGAAAACAATTATTTCTCTATGTATTTCATATATAGGGTAAGAAAAAGTAAAAAATGATTTTTTAAAATAATTTTTTTTTTTTTTTGGTTGATATGTTACATACTATCCGATCAATTTCTTAAAATGTAAAATTAAAATCTGTAATGAAAGACGCATTGCTTTCTCTTCTCTCTCTCTCTCAAGAAGATATTTCAGGACTCAACTGAAAATAGCCAGAGCTTACAAGAGAAACAATATATTTTCTATCTCTCTTGAGATCCTTTTGAGTTTGAGATGTCATTCATTAAGTTGATTTCTCATCTCTCTATGATGAACGCCTAACATTTCTGAACGCAAACGGCGGAAGCTTACCATTTCAAAGAAAACATTCTTTAGATAAAAAATAAAAGTCAGACATCTAGCAAATTTTTCGTTTTAAACTTTTAGATAACAAAAGAAAGATTAATACATGAAATTTAAAAACAAAGAGACTGGAAATTTGATATTTATTTTAAAATTTTAATTTGATAACAAAAGGATGGAATGTTTGAAATATTTATTGAATAAATTGAATATTTATTTTTAAAAGCTTGACCCCAAATGGCTTAAATAAGAATGCCTGGACCCCCAATATGTATATTAATCAATAACGGATATCGCCAAAGTCTTATATGGCCTGAGTTGCCGAAAAGACTGTGTGAATGTGAGTTGGTCTGGGCGTCCCGGGGGGGGGGGGGCCCCCCCCCCCCAAAAATTTTGGGGAGTGGGGGGGGGGGGGGGGGGGGGTTTTTTGTGTGGGTGGGGGCCCCCGCCCCCCCCCCCCCCCCCCCCCCCCGCCCCCCCCCCCCCCCCCCCCCCTGCCCGCGGTATGAGTGTGAGTGTTAAAAAAAAAAAGAATTTTAGGGCGCCTGGCAATAGAGAAGGGCAAGAGCCACCAAGATCGTTGCTGAAAAGCAATATAAAGCACGGCAAATCTTGGATTTGTGGACCCCAGAAACAAGCGTGTGGAACGTCCTCCGGTAGCCATCGATACCATAACTTTAATATACAGTAGACCCTCGGTCTCATAATGAGTAATTAGCATAACGAGCAAAACAAATTGTAAAAGAATGACTTGCATAACGAGCGACGTTTCGCATAACGAGTGGCGAGGAGAGAGGAATTGTGTTACATCTTGGAGGACAGCTGTTATTGTTTTGCATAACGAGTGTTTGTTTGTTTCACTTTATGAGTATGATTCTGGAATGAATTATGCTCGTTAAGCGATAATTGTTAAAGCCCTAAATGGCCAGAGGAGCAGAGAGGGGAAATTAAAAAATAAAAAAATAAAAATTAAAATAAGAAGAAGCCCTCGAGTTTTGGTGTAAGAGTTAGCGTGCTGGCCTTTTGTACCAAGGGTCGCGAAATCGCATCACTTCTCAGGCGACAAAATTTATTTAAAGTGAATTTGCTACAAATTAAATAAATAGGCACGGGGTCTAAATGGCCTCTGTTGCCGAAAAATACCTTTAAAAAAAAAAAAAAAAAATAAGAACATTCAAACGAATAAATAAGAAATTATATATAATATTTAATATATACTGTATATCGTCTAGATAAGCCGCGAAACGGAAATTTATATAATTAGATATTAAAGAGACCAGGATCAGTGTTATTAAGGACCGGCAAGTAGTACTGAAACGGATAGGTGGCACCCGATAAACAAGACTGTTGACGCCGGGAGTCGAACCACGGATCCACCGATTTATTACTATTTACCGAAGGGCACACTGAGCGCAAATCGGTGGATCCGTGGTTCGACTCGCGGCGGCACACCCATATATCTTTTTTCGAGTACAATGAAGTAATATCTAGATTATATAAATCCAAACGAACTACAAATTTCCATATTAAAGTTAATATTATAGCTAGCAAGAATAATGACAAGAGCAACCAGGACAGTGTTATTAAGGAACGGCAAGTAGTACTGAAACGGATAGGTGGCACCCGATAAACAAGACTGTTAAACGCCGGTGTTTAAATTTGAAAAGTCAAAAGACCTCAGGCTTTAATGTTATTGTTAGTTTTTGGTTTGCATTTTTTTTTAACACAAGGGCCAATGCCCCTCCCATGACTTTTGACTATTACTTCTATTATTAGTTTAAAACATGAAAAGCTCGCATAATTTATTGATAATTGTTTTTGATTAAAAAGTAAAAAAAAAAAAAAAAAAAAAAAAAATTGGTAGAAGATGGAGTGGAATGAACAAGCAGGAACGTCATCGCATAGTTTGTCTCTACTCTGATGCACACGTGTTGGTCCAAACCTCCCTATATATTCGTATGTAAACATAGCCACAAATATCCCTTCTTTTCTTCTTGAAAATAAACAAGCTTCTCTAAACAGTACATATACAATACGTATGATATGTATAATTTATTAAACCTTAAAAGCACTACTTGAGAACTAAAATAAAAAAAAAGGAAAATTAATTTAAATAAGGAAAAATTAAAAAAAAAATAATAATAATAATAATAACAAACAAATCCAATTAAAGTTTAAATTTTTTTTTTCAAAAAATTTTTATTACTGTTTGTAATTAGCTCTGGAGTCATTAGATTCTATTTGATGAAATAAAAGATTTGTAATTATTTATTTATTTTTTTTTAGTTAATGAAAATGAAGAATAAATAAATAAAATATAATTTCGTTTAAAATTTAATTAAATAAAATGTGTATAAATGATTACAAAACTTTGGACTTAATTAAAATATTAAGAAAATAATTCAGTCTCTAAAGATTAATTACTATTTGAGGTATGATAGTTGAAGAAAGCAAACAGATTTTTATTTTTCAGAATATTTTATTTAATCTTATGGCGATCGATTTCGTCACGGGGACATCGTCAGGCCAGCTGGAATTAAAATTTACTAATTAAATAATTAATTACTATTTACTTCCATGTTGCATCGTCGATTTTATAGGTCTTACAATTGTTAGAGCAAATAAAGAACTACAAATTTTCTCTTTTTGGGATATTTTAAAGAAAATAAAAAAAAAAATTTTAAAATCAAATTGATTAATTAAAAAAAAAAAAAAAAAAAATATTATGCATACTTTATTGGGGTGTCTAATACTTTTGGCGAAGTCTAAAAATATTAATTTATCATGGACTACATTCAATTAATTTCCTGGGAAGAAACCCAAAAGAACAACTAATGAATTTTTTATTGTCCTGTTGTTTAGGGAAATTTAACAAATAAACAAAATATCTATTTGTAAATTAGCCTTTGGATGATTGCCTGTTAAATTTCCATATAAATTAATTGAGCCTGCGAGGTCAGCTATAGAGTAAGTAAGCGAATAAAGCGAACCAATTGTGTTGCCTATCTTACGGCAAAAAAAACTACTTGCATTTGTTTTATCCAGAAAATCCAATTAAGTTACTTCTTATTTTTTAACCATCCTCCAAAACTATAAAATAATCATTATACAAATATGGATAATTCTTAATTAAGAATAATATTTTTGACTAGGTAGAACTTTGTTTGAAAAGTGATAGACTAAATAAGTCAATATATCTGTCCTCTGCGAAAAAGTGAAGGTCCTAGTTCCACTCCAGGGGGTGCAATTTTTGCCCAATCAAACCCATACTCTTCTCGCAAATTCCTTAAAAACAAACAAACTTAAATAATATTTTTATTTATTATTAAAGTGAAACTTTTTTTGATATCATCATGCTAAAAGGATTTAAAATTAATTACAGTACATTATTAGAATTTTATATAAATATGACTTATTCTATTAAATATTAAACTTTTATAATATATCTCTAATTTATTTAAAATTCTAACAATGTAATCTTAAATTCCAGCTGGCCTGATGATGTCAAATCATTCGATAGACGAATAAATAAAAATTTTCTTAAGGAAGGTAGATCTGCAGCAAGGAGAATAAAAAAACTATTTTAATTTCTTTTGGTCGACGTTTCGGACGACAATCGATTAGCGAAATTTTTTTTTTTTTTAACATTCTCACTTTTTTCTCATTCACACTCACACTCCACAGTATTTTCTTCAACTCAAGCCTGGGACTTTTGATGATAACCGTTATTAATTAATATGCATATTGGGGGTCCAGGCATTCTTATTTAAGCCATTTGGTATCCAAATGGCTTAAATAAAATCATTGGACTGCCTGGGGTCCGAACGGGTATACGAGGCTAGCACGCTAACCCTACACCAAGTCCGAGGGCAATAAAAATTTTAATATACATGTATAATGTCTAGATTTGGCTTAATTAATATAAAGTTTGGGGGAAATTTATTTCTAATAAAAGCAAAAATATATTCTCTAAATATATATAAAAAAAAAAAAAAATAGTAATTTTTGAAAAACTCTTACAAAATATATGATGTAATATATTAACATTTCAATAGAAGAGAAAATAATCATTAATAGAAAATAACGGCATGTATATATAGAATTCGATGTCGAAAGAAAAAAAAAAAATTCCTTAAATATACAATATTTAAGATATGAGTGGATATTTAGACGATGATCTTGTGATATTTAAATATGCAAAAATTATAAAAAAAAAAATGTCATTGTTAATGCTAACCATAATACAGCATAATCTCCTGCGTGGGATTGTAGAACCTAGGATATACATATATAAGTATTATATGCATATATGTATAAGCGTAGGGAATATTTGTGTTTGAGTTGGAGAGGCGTGGTGACCCTGCAAGGCCGCGGAGATTGAAGCTTGCTTGCCTTTATCTCTCCTATAGGAATATGCGTGTTAAGATCAAACAAACAAAATTCATCGGCTCCATTAATGCACACACACATACATATACTCATATATATATATATATAACATAATTCTTATCAAGAGACAAGAGGAGGGGTGTTGGCGCCGGGCAGCCGCCGTTGATGATAAGTATTATCACGATGCAGGTCGAATTTAAAATTTTATATATTAGCCGAGCCAAAAGATTTAAGACTAGTCAATTTATATTGTTGTCGATGAGAGAGAATTAATTTAAAAAATTGTATTTCTAAGTATTATAAAAAAAAAAAAAATTATCTTATCATCGTGTATATAAATGCGTTTTATTTAGTTTGTTGGATGGTAGGCAACCTAAATGACCTATTAACTAATGGATTCTTAATTAATTGACTTAATTGTTCTTAACCAGAGATGGGAGTTGAATTATAAAATTCGATCTATAAAATTGTATCATTATCATTGGTGTAATTAGGGAATTTGACTGGAGGGGACCATGGGACCAGCCATCCTCCGGGAGGCCTGGGAAGCCCCTAATTAGGCTGATCATTTTGCTTTCTTTATGCAATAGATCAACAACTTAAAAATGTACAAATGTGAAAATGATGAGATTTTTTTTTGTCGATAGGTTATAGGGGGGGGGGGGATATATTTTAAGACTTCAAGGGGTGTCGATTACTGAAAAGGTTAAGAACCGCTGCCCTAGAAGTTTTATTTGTTAAAAAATGGCTTTAGACGAGATTTCTAGTCAAAAAGTTGATTTGGTTGCCTACCTTCCAGTAAATATTAAAACTATTTATGCACTGATATTTACTTTTGCTGAAAATATCAGAACATCTTGGAGGTGTGTAATAAAAAATTTATTAATGAAGGACGAATATTTTATTGAATGAAACTTTTTATCGATTAAAATTATCTTAGAGAAATGACAGTAGCTAAAAGTATTATTTTTTTGTTTGAAAGTGTCAAATTTACATCTAAAAAAGCAATCAAAGCCGCTTGTCTGTTGATCTAGTTGCCTATTTTTAATTAATTTAATTCAACATTAAAAATTAAAAATATCGTCAAATTTGATTGAAAAATAAACTCTTAAATTTGGAATTATAGAAACTTTTAACACGTGCGAATAAATATATGTCCCCACTCTACATTTCGAAATCTTGTAAACAATTAGTTTAAATATAATTTCAGAATAATAAAAGAAAAAAAGAGAGACAAAGCACTATTTTTCATGTTTAGAAGTTATTTACATTATCAGACGAAATGAATAGGACTGTTGAAAAGAGTTCATTTATATTCTGAAATATTGTTAATATATCTCCGTTCTCCCTACAAAGCTTTTGGATTGTGACACTTAAGTATTGCTTAATATAAAATAGAACAAATAGTGTGACGGCATTGGAATTCTTCTTTTGGTTGAAGAACAATATTTAAATAAATAAAAAAAAATATTATATACGAAAATGAAAAATTAGTAATTAACTCTTCTATGCTAAACATAGTAATTAAGGAAATTTTTTTTCGAAATCGATAGAAAAAAAATTCCTCACAATTCTCAACAACTGACTCGAACAAATTTGGAGCAATATAACTTTTTTGGCAAAGAAGGGAAAATCGTCAAAGAAAATTCTAATTTCTTTAGATGTTTTAGTTTATAATGAAGTGAGAAGGTCCTAAGACTCTCAAAACTTTTATAAGACTATAAAAATAGCTAGCATGTTAGAATATTCTACGATAAGGCCAAAGTTAAACAAAAAATCTTCATAAAAATATATTGAATATTTGTAAAAAATTTTTAATTATTTTATAAAATAGGAAAATTAAGAGGATTAACATATGAAATAGGCGTTAATTTATTTTAACATCACCTTGCCTTAAATTACTAATCTGTAAAAACTTTAACGCCAAAGAGTTAACTTTTAGTCAAATAGCGTTTAAAATTAATGTCATGTCTAAGGGATGCCATTAATATTTTAACACCGTATTTAATGCATAAAAATGGCGTCTTTAACCTAAAAATGATTTTGACAGCTTTAAGATAAAAGAAAAATGTTAACGTTGCTGTTAAAACTTTGTTTAGAGAATAGCATTTTTTAACGCTGGTCTGTCAGATAGGCCTACTAGATTGAAAATAATAAATTAAATATCGAGGGGTGTAAAAACACGAGCAAGTGGAAAACATAGTAACATAGCTATCTTCATATGTATCGTTAACACCTGGTGCTAAAAAGTAAAATATTTATGTCGCTGTTAAAATTTGGTTTAGAGAATAGCATTTTTTTAGCGCTGATGTTATTACTTTACTTTTTAACACCCCATTTATGATGTTAAATTTTAAAGTCTGTTTTTAGTGAATACTGATTAAGTGAGAGGTGGGGAGAAACAATGATGTTAATATATTATTCATTGTCATTAATTAATTGAAAAAAGAAATTAAAAATAATACGTTATTTTTTTACTTCATCCGACAAAAAATATAAAATTTTTGTAATTTAAAAATTGATACATCAAATTAGATAATATTTAAATAAAAATATTTTGCCGATGATCAATCTTAAAATAAATTCAGGTGAAGATTCGCAGTTATAATTCGTAGTGAGAGAAAATTAGAGGAGTCGGTTCAATTGAGCGAGAATGATTGATCGAGCTCGATGACAGGCAACCTTAAGGGGCGCCGCCGCGACGCCGACAATTAAGGCCATTAGTTTGGGCAGGGTGTCGGCAAAATCGACATTTATCATATGTCAACCGACTTACTGACAAACAGAAGAATTTCTAGAGCAAAACGGAGACCAAATATATTAGATTGAAATAAGATGTATGGAAGCGATGTGATGTAGAGAAGATCAATTGAATTATCTTTGATGATTGCGGATGGCGCAACATACTTGAAACAGATGGCCATCCTCAAAGACACTCGAAGCGCTTGCTGGGGTTGAAGGCCATCACTTGGCAAGGTTGAGTGAGAGATCATGAATAATTTTCAGTTTTTTAATTTTTTTTTTTTTTTTATTATTCGCATTTTATACTGTATATATTTTAAATAAATAAATTAGGAAAATGTAAATCTTGTTAGGATTTTTTTTTTAAACATTTACTTAAATTAAAATTTAATTTAAATACTGTTTTGTTTATATATATATTTTTATAGCTCTCTTGATGATGGATTATGTAACTACCACCTTTATTTGAATATTTAATAAGTTCATAAAATTTCTATGAAATTTTTCTAAAAATTAATTCATTAAAAAAGATTAATTTGCGTAGTTTTAATTTAAAATTGCCTGTTGTTTTTTTTTTTCACTGAAAGTAATTGAAATATGAATTTAATTGAACATAAAACTACCATATAATATGTGAATACATTTTTTTTTTTAGAATATTAAAGAAAATGTTTATGCTATTTATAGTATGTAAGTTAATTATTTTCTTTAAGTAATATAATAACCGAGCAGAAGCCGGCAAGCCTGGTAAGAAGAAAAAATAAACACCGGGTGGCCCAAATAAATACGACTGTTGAACGTCCACCAAAAGCAAGCGATATATCGAATTTTCTACACTAAAATATCCTTGTAAAGTCTAAATGGCATATTGCAGGGGAAAGATTATAAATTAAAATTAAAAAAAAAAGATGAGAAGGAGAATTAACTATTTATAAAATTAGTTAAAAAATTTTTAAACTCTGATTTTCCATTAAGAAATTAATATGTCTATGATTTTTATGTCAATTGATTTTCAAATAATTAGTTTATGCCAGTTTTGTAGTAAATGGGATAAAAATTTAATTGAAGATAAAATCATCATATACGTATGTTATGGGAATATATTTTTCCTGAACGGTCTCAAATTCTTTGCTTCTTCATGAAGGGTTAATATTGGAAAGGCGGAGAAAGTTCATTCTCTCTAAATAAATTTATTTTTTCAATGGCAGCATCCAGTTCAACAATTAAAATGCACATTATATATAATTAAAATTTTTTAAAACAATATTCTTCAGAAAGATAAGTATTAAAAAAAAGAAGAAAACCATATCCACCATTCATGAATAAAGGTGGTTACACACGCTATTGTAAACTTGATAATTTTGCATGTGCAATCTTTTTGTGTACATGTACAAGCATTAACAACTTCTCTTCGGCGCCACAAGGCACAAGCAAATTTGTACAAGAAACAGCTTATGTCGAAAATTAGCCTAAAAATGTCAAACTCGGATTTATTCGAAACTTGCTCACTTGCTTTAAACAGAGACACAATAAATATTAATATTTTAATCGAAATAGTAAATGAATTAATATATTAAATAAATATCAAATATCAAGACGACTATAAAATGGCGGACGTGCCTATAAAGGGTTTTGCTTGCGTAAATATGCTTGAGCATGATTACAATTTAATCGAGTATCAAGCGGCTTGCACAATTAAAATGCTTGCCCAAAATTCTCCTACAGACGCTACAGTTTGCTTGTACAAAAAGATTGCACATGCATGCTTGTCAAGTATGCAGTTACGTGTGTAGACGCCTTAAGACATTTATTTGTAAACATAACGACAATATACGGATTTGTTGTCAAATATTCAATCTTCTTTTTGTAGGGGAAGTTACTAATTGTAACATTATTTTTAGATTCCTCAAGGAGAGTTGAATGATAGTAATGTGTGGTTAATATAAAGTGATTGTAAATTTGAAAACAGTTGGCAAAAAAAAAAAAAAAAAAAAAAAGAAAGAAGAAAGATGGCTGGCTGTGAATTAAATAGGTCGAATGTTTGTGTGAAATGGTCGCAAGTTGGCGCCGGGGCGCCGCCACCGCCGCCACCGGGGCGACAGACGGAGTGCGCAGTTCGCCGCCATCGCCGCCTCAACTGACATCATCATCTTTGGCCTGCCTGGCTCGAGGAATGTCCTGGGCTAATTTTAGATCCAATCATAAACGCCTTTCTACTTTTTCTTTTTTTTTAATTAATTCATTATTATTAATTTTCAATGAACTTTGTTAATTTAAAAAAAAATATATAGGATTTGATGGCAACAAGGGCGGATAGAAGGGGGTAATTACTCTCTTCCCCCCATTCACGCCGGGACTTGATGAAAAAATTTTTCATGGAAATTAAATTTTATTTTTAATATAAAACTTTAAAATTAATACTTAAAAATTTGATTTGTATTATATTCTGATAAACAAGTACAGAATGCAACTTTAAATTACCGAAAGTAAGAGAATGTTGTGTGCTGTGCGACCAGTCACACCAAATTACCTCCTCCCCCCCACGAAAAAATCTTCTGAATCCGCTCTCGGGTAGCAGTGAGTATATTTGAAAAATATATAAAATTTGAATCCAAAATTCACAATTTTCCAACATTTTAATAGAATATAATAATAAAATAAAATTTGATTATTTAAAAGAAGAAAGAGGGTGAAAATCAATTTTAAATGGAATGCTAATTAATAATAAAAATAAAATGCTTTTTATTAAAAAAAATAAAAATAACTCCAGTTAAGAATTTATGAAGGTAATTCCATCCTTCAAGTTCATCAATCCTCAATTGAAGAGATTGGACAAAGAATTTATAATATTATTAATTATTTATTATTATAATATATACAATCTTCCTAATTAAATTCATTCCATTCATTATATTGGGAAAATATTGTATACATTTCTATTCTAAAGTCTATAAAGCGACTTTTGATGCCTTAATCAGAAAAAATTTGTAATACTAACGAGTAGTTGGCTGGTTTTTTTATAGAATAAGTATCATTTATCTTTCACTTGTTTTGATAGTTTGAATTTTCAGTTTTTTTTTTTTTTTCTTTAATTAACAAGAAGACACACTAATATAAACATGTGCCCCATCATTTTTTTGTATATACACTTGTTCGTTATCAACCGGGTTATTTATTAAATGGAAGATATGGATCAACACTTTCGCAGTTAAAATATTAGCGATGAAATATCTAAACCTTATCTGCACCATTCGACTTTAAATTAAATAATGCACCGAAAAAAAAAACAAATCACTATTTCAAAAGCAAACTAATATGTATTGTTTAATTGTAACTATTTCTGATGATCCTTATTATGGGGGCATGCATTCTTTCTGGAAGATAGGCAACCAAAATGGCCAATGAGATTTTCCGGAAGGAGTAATTAATCCAAATATCCATGAGTATATTGGGTTTTCGAGCACCTAATTATCAAATAATCACGCATCCTTGCTATATTTATTAAAAATTTTTGTAAATTCTTTGCTGTTTAATTATTATTTCATAAAAATAAATTTAATTATTAATATTTTTAAATGACCATGGAGGAATATTAATGAATTATTGAATGAGAAAATAAATTTTGAAAAAAATTTTACTATAACCCAAACTCATCAATAGTAAGAGATTAAATTTTATTCTTACTATTAAATAGTAATAATTAACCATTTTAATAAGAAATTGTTTTCAATCAAAAACTAACTATGCTTAATTAATTAAAGATTTAAGAAATTAAATTTCAAAGAGCTAATAATTAAATCGACTAACAATAAAAAAAGAGTTATAGTTTAATATTTGAAAGGAGATCGTGTTCTTCAACAGTGTTGTAAATCTTTATATAGGATATATATAAAGAGATGATTCATAAATTTTAAGAGTAAAACATTTTCCTCAGGCTAATTTAAATAGAAGAGAAAGTTATTGTTAATTGTTTCGAGAACTCTTCTAATTTGGTGGGGTGCACGAATATTCTTTTAATAAAATCAGATATAAAAATAGAAACATTTTTTGTAAAACAGTCAGAAAAAATTTTAATTTATTGTATATTTTAGTTGCCAATTTTGATTTATAGTTGTTCGTCTCAGAAAGTAGGTTAGAAGGATGAAAAAGAAATCAGTAGATGAAAAAAAACTAAAAAAAAATACCTACTAGGCTAATAAAAATTTTTTTTTCTAAATTTCATTTGAACTTTTTATTGAACGTCTAATATAGTAGGAAGATATTGAATTAATATATGAAATATATTTCCCTGGGGCATTTTTCCAATTAATTTATTGAATTTAAAAATTTTTCTAGATGTGCGGCATTTGAGGCCATTTTGAAATTCGCTATCTATTTTTCTAAATTAATTAGTAGTCAATATAATTTAGAAAAATTCCATCACTGACTTCTAGCATAAGAGGTGTAATCTATATTTCTGTACAACTGCTAGAGCTATTAAGAAAAGTAGATTTATAGCTGGATGAAAGTTGTTGATGAGTAGAAGGATAAAGAAAGAAAAGCAGCTAGCATTTATTTCATTTATTAGGTTAAAGTTTCGGTATCGGTCGAAACCATATTCAGAGCTTATGGGCTGTCAATGTGAGATAAATATTATAAACTCAATTACACAATTCATTCATTCATTTACATTTATATACTAATAAATTGTAACTTATAGGTTATGAATTTTCGGAGTTTATTTTTTTTTAGTTTTAATATTTATCTCACATTGACAGCCCATAGGCTCTGAAAATGGTGTGGCTGAAACCGAAACGTAGCCTAATGGGCCTTAAATAAATGAAATAAATGCTAACTGCTTTTCTTTCTTTCTAAAGCTATATTTATAAATATTTAGTAGACTAAAACCCTCGACATCGAATTTTTTCACAATAGTTTCTCACTATATATTTGATATGTAGGTAAGAGAAAGTAAAAATATAATATAGGCGGAGTCAAAAAAAAACTTGAATTATTTCGTCAGCTAAATTTATTTTATTAAAGCTGAAAAGATAGACATTTCGGCCCCTTGTCTAGGCCATCTTCAGAGCCGGTTGGCGATAATAAAAGAGAATACAATTTCAACAATACACATTCGCATGAACGCTCATAAGGACAACCGGCTCTGATGTCCTAGACAAGGGGCCAAAACGTCAGCCTGGTACAGCATTAATAAAATAAATTTTACCTATACAATACTTTCAGTCATAAAAACATACCACGTAATTAATCACGTTAAGACATAAGAATATAATTTTATTCGTTTCATATTTAATTCTTTCTTTATTACTTAATAAATAATTTTTTAAAAGCCCACGGGTTTGGTGTAGGGGTTACGCGTGCTGGCCTTGTATACCAAGCGTCGCAGGTTCGGACCCCTGACAGTCGGATGATTTTATTTAAGCCATTTGGATACCAAATGTGTGTAAATGAGTGAAAAAAGTTTTTTTTTATTTAAAAAAAAAAAAAAAAAAAAAAAAATTTAATAAAAGTTAAAAAATTTTTTTTTTTTATAAATTTGAAAATCTAATGAATTTTAAAATTCAGAAAAAATTAAGTGAAGTCTTTAAAAGGTTTATACTTATTAGCATGTATAAACAATTTGTTATTAATTATCTTAGAGTTATAAACGAAAATAATAACACTTAGGTATTCTATTTTAAGATGATTTAATGTAACCAAAATCGTAGGTGTCACTCAATGGTTCGCGATAAATTCTATCAAACCATAAAAAGTAGAAGTAAGGCCTACGCTTTGTCCCACCATCAAGGTAAACATCAACAGGGTTCTAAAAATAAAGCTATAATTTATTAATGGCGCCAAAGAGGATGAGAATATATTTAAAAAACTTGTCAATAGATTATATAATTAATGATAAGTAAATTCTTAAAATTAATAACTAAAAATGCTAGAATATTAATAAGAAAAAGAGAAATTAATTGAAATAACGTTAGTGAAATAATAATAAATTTATAAAATAAATGAAGTTTGTGTGAATAAGACATGTTAATAATTTACAAAAATAGAGACAAAATAAATTTTTAAAAAATTAAAATAAACCTCTATGGAAGAAAAATAATTAAAATCGACAAAAATGAACTTATTTTTATAAAGAGAAAAATAAATTTTAATAGAAAATGTGCTCTAAAACGGTTCTTAGTATATTATATAGACCCTGTTACGCATTAGTGTGTCAAGGGCCATCTACCGAGTTTTGAGAAAATTAACATTAAAGTTTTTTGTTTTCATTGGATTATAGACTATATAATTTTTTTTGTCAATTTTGTAAGTAATATTAAATATAAATTTTTTTAGGACATATTTGACACACTAATGCATAAAAGGGTCCATATAAGATAGTTATATCTGCATATTTTTAAGGGGTGTCGCCCTAAAAATATTTTGAATCTTCTAAATAAGAGCCGTTTTAGAGCATATTTTTTATTAAAATTTATTTTTCTCTATATCTCTAAAACTGTGCCTGATGAAAAAATTCTAACTAGTGCATATCTGAATTCAGAATAAAAAAAATGCACTAAATAGATTTTTTGTGAAAAAAAAAACCTTGTCGATAAGTGTAATTATCAATAATTAATTAATTTTGTCCTGATGAAGGGAGCTAACGGCACTCGAAACGTCGACAAAACATAAGACTTCTATTTTTATTTTTACTTTCTCTTACCTCTATATATATTTTATATATATATAGAGAGAAAGTATTTCGCCTTAGATGCGCATATTTATGCCCCACATCCTCATATTATAATGACCAGCCATCAAGAAACAACAGAAAAAATTCAAAAATAATAATAAAAAAAAAAAAAAAATTACAAAACATTTTTGATAAAATAAAATATCAAAGTCGTATTGTAGTATTATATAGTAAATATGTCAATTTTTGAAACGAGTAAAAAAAAAAAAAAAAAAAAAATTGAAATAAATTTTCAAATTTTGATTTATAATAAAATAATTCAAATGATATAAAATAAATTAATAAATCAAATAAAAGACGGCCAGACAGAGGATTAGTAGTATATTGATGGATTTTTATTTAACCTTTTTTTTTTCAGGAATTCGAGTGGAAGGTTGGCAAAGGGCACGGATGCTCTAGGTCTTGGGTTGTTTGGAGGGTTTGCTTGGTGGTGTGTATGTATGTGTATATATCTCTAGAGTATTATATGTGTATGTGTGTCGGCAGCTGCGCGGCAGACTGGCGGCGGCCTGGCGCCGACGGCCTTAAAGCCACCTGCGTGCCTGGCGCCGGGCCTTTAGGGCCCCCAAAGGGACTTCGGACGAACGGACCGACCGAATGATGAGGCCACCTGCAGATCTCACTATGCCACCACCACCACTAATCCAAAGAAAGACATCATCATGCTAAAAATTATTTCCTCCAATCGCTACGGGTTAATAAAAGGGACAAAAATAATCATGAGAAATTTTTAAGGGCCAACTTTTTTTTTTAAATTTTCCTCTATTATTTTTTATAACAGGGTTCATTAAACCTTTTTTTTTTTTTGAAATACCGGTGATTATTTTTTTATACAAGAGAGCAGGAAAAATCCTTTTTTTATGTCGATATCACGATAAATCTAGGATCAAATTTATCATAATATGATTGTTTCTTTCACCAACTATAAATAGAGAATAAATCACCAAACAATTTTATTCAGACTTTTAGTATTTATTTTATTAAATATAGAAAATGACTATCCAAAGGTTAATTTTTTTTTTTTTTAAAGTGGAACTTTTATTTGATCGCCCCAAATTTTTTTCGTTCCTCCATCAGTATGTCGCGATTTAATTATTCAATTTTTAAATTTATAAAATATAATTTTTTAAATAATTTAAAATTATTCAAATACTAAATAAATATTTTTCTCAGTTTTAACATGCTTCTTTTGATTTCCCATTATCATTCCCATTTTCCAATTATTAAATTAAGATTAAAAACGCGATTTTAATACCCTTAAATGAATAATTTTCTGAAAATTTTCAGTTAAACGCCTACGATCCGAAAAAAGTTTCACTTGCAACGTGGTTTCATAAAACCACACAATGATTTTTTATTAATAAATCTGTTAAAAAATTGATGTTCTTTTATTTATGCCTATTGTTAAGATGGATTCACAATTTATGTTTTAATTAATAATTTTAATGGGAAATACATAAAGAATGTTTAGTGGACAAAAGGTTACAGTGGCGAGTTCTCAATTGGCGTTTTTATTGGCATCTAAATAATGCAGTAGACATTAACCATTTTCTATTAAAATATTTTTTATCATTTAAAACATGATTTTCCCTCCCCTTTTCCTTGTGGAATTTTTTTTTCGATATAGAAAAGTGATCAAACAGCAATAAAAAAATATTATAAATAACTAAATACTATTAATAATCCAATATCAAATTTCGATTTTTATATACATATTCTAAAAAAAAATTTTGTACTACTTTTTCGGCATCTAAAACCATTTATAATCGTTCTTATTTATTTAAATTATAGTTCAGGGGGTAGAGCATTAGCTTCTGGTGCCAAAGGGCGAGTTCGCATCCCATCCAAAGTGAAAAAATTTATTTCAATTGAATTGGATACCAATCAATAAATAGGGACGGAGTCTAAAGACCTCAAATAAATGAAAAAAGAAAGAAAATTACTCAAATTAATTAGACAATTTATAATATTTGAATTAAATTTTGTCGTTTAGAAGCTAAAGATTATGTGAAATCTTTATAATAAACAGTTAGTACTGATAGAAATCTTTATGATAAACGATCTGTACGGACAGAAATTAGATGATATCATCCTTATAAAATAAAAATTCGCTGGAGCAACTCAGCGAGCAAAGACCATGAGAATAATTAATTAATGAATCATTTTTAGACAAAGTTTTGACCTATAGTTTAGCCTTGTATAAAAAAATACAGGTCGAATTCTTTGTGAATAGAAGACTTAGCGAGTCCCTTTTTCGGGTTCTTCACCCCTGAGCAACAAAACAAATGATGAAAAAAAAGGACAGCAACCAAAAGGAAGTCTCTACTATTAAATATTCTCAAATAGCAGACATTTAAAATTTAAATCTGACAGAACTATCATCACGACTCAAAGAGTTTGTTGAAATACAAAGGATAATATAGGAAGTTGAAAGATATGTTCAAAAATAAAATTAATTTCATGCTCAAGCCTTTTTCTTAAGAAGTCTATCGAAATATCGATATTAATCAATATTGAATTAATAAAACATATGTAATTATTATCAATATAATATATCAGATCATCAATGGAAAAATAAACTTCGTTTAGGAATCTTTTTAATGAATTTTTTTTTTTTTTTAGATAATCATTGTAATTTGGTTTGAGTCGATGCTATGATAAAAATATATTAACCTAAAGTTATTATAAGTTTTTAATTTGAAAAATTTGGCAAATTTTGTCTAGAAATCTTTGGAATATTGGATAAGAGAACTTTCAAATGAGTAAAAGTATTATATAATCAAAAGAATTCACCGTAGAAAATTAAAAATTAAAATAATTTAACAATAGTTATAAATAAACATACTAGGTTTAGTTTAAAAACGAGTTTTATTTTGGTTTATGTATTAAAACATCATCATCAGAATCTTATTACTATTAACATATTAAATTTGTAATAAGATTCTGATGATGATGTTTTAACATCGAAATGTACATAAACCAAAATAAAACTCTTTCTTTAAACTAAACCTAGTGTGTTTACTTTTAACTATTGTTAAATTATTTTAAGAGTAAAGTATTGTTTAAAAATTTGAAAGATAAAATTTAGTATAATATACTAAAATTCCTTATTGAACAAGATGATGGTGCATGCCATGGAACATATCCATATAAAAAGGTGTAAACGTTCTTGTTTTAACCCTTTGGGAAACAGAAAGCGGAGAAGGGAAATTCAAAAATAAATAGCAAAACTACAGTATTTCCAAAAGCACATATAAATTCCAAAGTGCTTGCCTTCTTAGATACTGTGTAATTTAAAATAAATTTAATAATTAAAGATTTCTCGACTGTGGAAGTGGCTGTGATTGATATATTTGAGCAATGCCAGCATGTGGAGGCAGCTAAATCAATGAAACTCCCAAAAATTCGCGACGTTTCAGTCCAAATTTATTCAATCATCATCAGGCAATTGGACTACAATAGATTTTCATTTAAAATTATTGGGAACAAATAAAATTTGGTTTTTATTCATAAAAAATGTGCTGGCCTTCTATACCAAGGGTCCGAGGCAGTCCGGTGATTTTATTTAAGCCATTTGGAGGCCGAAATGACTCTGTGTGTGGGTAGAAAAAAAGTGTAAAAGTTAAAAAAAAAAAAAAACAATAATAAAATAAAAAATATCAAAAAAGTCAAAAATAACAGCCATTGTAATAATTCTAATTGTTAATAGCTAATAGTATTATTATAATACTAATACAATAATAATACTATATTAATTTTGAATGATAATCTAAAATCTATTGTAGTCCGATTGTCTGATGATAGTCGAATAAATTTGGACCAAAAGTCGCGAATTTTTGGGAAGTTCTTTGAATTAGACACTCCTTCCTGACTGAAAAAAAAAATTAAGAAGTTAGGTATAACAATATCATAGAAAAATGTTTGTAATTTTTAGCATTGAGAGCCCCTCTATACTTTTGTTGAACTATAGTTGACTTGATTTGAATATTAAGAATTATGGAATCCCTATGTGATGGTCGCGAGTGAATAAGCACGTGTATGACATAACAGGTGAGAGAGAAGGGAAAGTGCGTGTTCGGCGGATTCGGCAGAGCTGGTGAGAGCAGACGGGCGCCAGGGTAGCGTGTATGGGGGAGGGGGGGGTGCGTCATGCGTGTCCAACGCAGCGCTCTGGCATGTCGCCGGTCGGCTACGCCAAAGGGACAACCAACTGGATTTTCCAAAACATTTCCGACATATCGTCTAATCATAGGGTCTTTTTCCAACTAAATATTTCCTTCCCCGGAATGTTCAGTCATTTATTTTTACCTTTTCGATATGTCATTTGAGAATTTTTCCATTGAAATATTCAATCACAACAATTAAGATTATTAGAGAATAATGATAATAAAAAACTTTTCCGCTAATGAAGCCATTTTAATCACTACCTGATATAAAAAATATACTTGAAATCTACTATTATTAAGTAACAAATACAAATTAAAGCTTATAAAAAATTAATTATGGAACTATCTACAAAGAATATTATTGCTAAGCAGACCAATGTGGATCTGTATGAATTCAAGCTACAGACAAGTAAATATTTTACTTATAATGATATCAAATTTTTCAGAAACTTAAAAAAATTAAACTTAATTTTTTATTTTAATTCAAGGAAGGGTGCCCCTTGTGTTTAATCTTATTCCCAACGGTGAACTTCAAAAGATTCGGAAAATCAATACAAGAATTTTGAAATTATTATTTTTTTATTAGAGATGTTAGTAGGACTGCAAATGATTACGTAGTTAGGGGTTGACCGAGTTAGAGCTCGTCTTTTTTTTTTTTTTTTTGAGAAAATTGAAAGAAAACTAAATCAGTAAAGTAGTAGTACTCATGGGCGTACCCAGCGAGGGGCAGGGGGGGGGGCAGCTGCCAAAAAAAAACAAAATTAAATGTTTATAAAGTGATGAAACGAAACAAAATTGGTGGTTGGCGACGGGGAATGATTCTTTTTGTTAGGACTCGAGGGTTTTTAGGCCTTTAATTCGAAGGCTTTACCCCTCTATATAAAAAATAGCTATGTCACAATCTGGACGACCATGATCTGCCCCCCCTGGACGACCATGATCTGACCATGCCCCCCCCTAGATTTGATCCTGGGTACGCCCATGGTAGTACTCGAAGTTTTTTAAAGTCGAGTATGGTATCGAAAAAAAGTACGAAAAGCATTAAGAAATTTAAAAGTAACTAAACTAATCATTCATAGATAAATATTTTCTCAATGCTATTTCATAATAAGGCGCAAAATTCTGTTCAAACATGTATTTTATTTTTTATTTAATAGAAAAGTTTTAATGAAAAAAGTAATAAATAAATTTTAATATCTATTTTTCAAATGAGACTAAAACGCCGGCCTATCTTGGCGCCGGTTGTTATTACGTACGCTCTTGAAAATATCTCTTTCAAGATAACAAACTAACACCTTATAGGAATCTCACAGAAATATAACGTGACATCATTATTATTTAAATTCCACTTAAAGAGAATTAATTGAACAATATGCGAAAATCTTAAAAAATGCTGGATAGTATTAAATTATTAAAATAAAAAATTATTATCTTTGTTAAATGGGATGAATTTTTTTTTTTTTATCAGATGTAATTTACTCACCATCACCGTTTGTAGTTAAAGATCCAGGATTTGGAGAATTCGCACACCAAATGCCTTCGCTTGGTGCTCGATCTAAAAAAAAAATTTAAAAATTATTAATATGAAAAATAATAACATTAAAAATAGATGAAAGTGGGGAAGTAGTCATTATAAGTATCGACAATTTTTTAACAAATCATTTTTTTTTTTTTTATTCATAGATAAATAAATAAGATAAATGATATAAATCAGAAATCGAATTTCCAATTCTAATCTAATTACGAAAAAATTTCATTTAAATATAGAATATGTAAAGTATATAGTGATATTTATTTATTGAATACTATATATAAAAGAAGGTCATGTACAATGACGTCATTAGAGTTTGGCCTTTTTCTTGCACCTTCAGTCAATGAATACTTTATATGATAATTGAGAAAAAAAAACTCAATCCAGTAAAATCTCAAGAAATGAGAGGCCAAAATATGTCAGAAAATTTTTCGGATTAGACGTAGTTCTGAGAGGGAGGAAATTGAAACTGAATTAAGCTGAGTCAGGGGGGGATCCAAATCCCAGAAGTTCCAAAAAAATAAATAAAAATATAGAGTGAGAGTACTTTAAAAATTATTAAAAATATTTTCTGGATAAAGTATTTTTACTTTCTCAAGAGAAAGGGTTGCCATGGTAACAAAATATAAATATTTTTCTCTATTTTTCGTTCGGCACCATTGCCTTTTAGCACATGTTCTGTAGCAAAACTAACCACATCATTTATGACAAAATTGAGGGCTAATTGTTTTCTCGACACCGCATGGTCCTGAAGAAGGAGCCGTTTGAGCCCCGAAACGTTGACCTATAGCGGAGGGATTTAACCGTAATAAATTGCCTGAATATCAGCTCCGGATTTATTCACCCTTCTCTATTTATAAATTTTATATAGTTTGAATTCTAGTATATCGGTGGACGCCCTCGGGCTTGGTGTAGTTGGTAGCGCAACTGCCTTGTATACCAAGGGTCGAGCGTTCGGATCCCAAGCAATCCGAAGAATTTTTTTTAACCCTTTGGAAACCAAATGGCTTAAATAAGAATGCCTGGACACCCCAATAGATATATTTACAATTAACGGGTATTGTTTAGTCTTAAATGGCCTAAGTTACCGAAAAGACTGTGTGTATGCGTGTGTGAATGTGAAGATGAATGGGAAAAAAGTGTGTTAAAAAAAAAATATATGGGCGGAATCTAATCTTATGCCGGCAATGAATTCCAAAGTATTTTTGCTTTTGGTTTTGAATATAGTTGACTAGTCATTTGAAACAATTTTTTGGTTTTCTCCATAAATAGAAAAAAATCAGAATCCTATTGGAAATTGTAAAGAAGGTTCCTGAGCTTTATCAAATTAAAAAAAAAAAAAATGTAAAATTCCACAAGGAATTTAAGAAAATAAAGTGTAGCTATTACTAATTAAGAGAGAGATAAAGTAAATATTAATAATAGAAATAATTGTGAATATTTAATTAAATATTCAAACAACTTAAAGAAATGACTGAAAACACTTGAATCCATTCAAAATAGACTTTGCTATTTATTGTTATATAATATGAAATTAAAAAATTAATATATATTACTAAAAATATTTAGCTATATAGTATTTATAAAAAAAATAATCACGTATTATTGTAGATATTTGAGTTTTGCATGATTTGGGGAATTTTTATATCGCTTTAAAATTCGAATAAAATTTTCCAATCAGTAAATAAATATGAAATATGAATTTTTTATGGGATCAGGGGGGCCTCCCCCTTGGAGGTGATCCCCCTCCTCTCAACTCCAAAGCTATTCGATGATCCCGTTGAGCCTTTCCATCTTTATTATACTTTAGTTGATTTTTTTTTTTCTGTTTAATTTTAATTTTAATAATTAAAATTCGAAATTAAAAAGCAACCGAATAATTTGAATAAATTTTAATTTCAATAAGAATTTTATTTAACTAGTGATGATATAAAACGTGTGGACTAACTAACAATAGTAACGTAAATAAAGGCTACGCTAGTAGAGCAGGTGGCCTAACCGCTTTATTTAAGGCGCGCTCGCATTTATAAAGTAAATAATTTTTAAATAAAAAAAATTTGGTGTGACTGGTCGCTCAGCACCCAACTTTCTGATAGCACCTTAGTTAACTTGACCACTTGCATTTCATACATAAAATAAAGTAAAAAAAAAAGGTCAATTGATTCAAAATTTCCATAGGCTCTGTTTATTTTAAATGTTAACTGCTTGAAATAAACCACAGAGTACTATATATAGACTAAGGTTATTTTTCAAAATTTTAATTTCATATTTGGATATTTTATACACAAATAAGAATCCTATTTAAATACAAAATTTCATGAGAAATGATTTTTAAAATGTGTAAAAAATTCCAACCCTCTTTTGAATCGAAATTTACATCAAATCCCCATAGGGATTTAACATGGAAGGAAGAGCCGGAAAGTAAATTAAAAAAAAAAACTGAAATATTACATCAGTAAAGTGTGTACTTCAAACAATTTTCACGAAAAATTTTACTGCTACCTTTTTAAAGAGCATCTAAAAAATAATTGATTTTTGAATTTTAATCTAAATAGTTGGAGCGAATTTAAAAAAAAAAAAATCGAAAAAAACTGAAAAAGTACATCAGTAAATTACTAGTACTTTTTGGCCGATTTTCTTCAAAAGCTTATTTTCGCGACTTAGGGGGGTGCCTAATTTAAATATAAAATTTGAACCGAATAGCTCATTTCCTTCATGCTTAAAAATGTCCACACAGACATACAGACATACAGACCAATTTGCAGGATTCAGGGACCTTAAAACATGAATATCCATCAAAATCTCCACATCGAATTTTTGACATTATCGCTCTATATATTTCATATATAGGGTAAGAGAACGTAAACAAATCCCTTAATTTTTTTACAAATATTACTATTCTTATCTAGATATTAGGATATTAATATAAAATAAGAGAAAGTAAAAATGTGTTTAGTCTTGAATGATCCAAATGCGCACCTCGCCAGTCTCTAGATCGTTTGTATTTGCTCAGTGGTGTGATCTAAGCAGTCAGTAGCTGATGAGTGATAAGACATTATATAAGCACATATCTAAACGGCGCCGGCAAAGTCGCATGCTTATGTTAACAAAAAGAGCATATAATATACAATGAATGTAAGCCAAAAGCACATATTATTCGTCTGGAAGCTTCGAATGTATATAAACACTAGATGAAGAAAAAACGGGAGATGGACGGTTTTAAGTTTATAAAATTTCAAATTTTTCCTTTCCTTAAAATCTATTATGAGAAAATCTTTTTATTATTATACCAAAAATAATTGCTTTTAAGTGTAGGTTGTTCTTTAGGCGCCATCATGGAGGGAGAAAAATCTTTTCTTTCTCTCTCTCCCTTTAGGTTTTCAGACAAGGTCAAGTCGTCCTAACAGATGGCCTCAATAGCTTGGGTATTTTTCTAAAGATAGAGATCATGTTGCTCTCGAAATATTTTGCATTTTTTTCAATAATAACAATAATTAAAACTAGACAAAAAAAATTTTTTTTTTTTTAGGTTATATTATTTTTGAATTATATTTGAGAGGTATGATTAAAAAGAATTTCTCTCTTAAGTACTAACTATATAGTATAGTTATGAGAATAAAAATAAAAAAAATTAATTTATTTGAATTAAATCCGTTTCAAACAGAAAAATTTCGAATTAATAAGATATTTTGTCTTCTTATTTATCGGAAAGTGCCGTCACATTTGCAAAAATTTTACACAAAAACATTTGGGCAAAGTTTTTGTAAGTAAGAGGGAAATTTTTGCACAAAAAAAAAGCGAGTATTCGAAATTTTGTGGAGCATTCAAAAATTTTCAAAAGATTTCCGATATATTGAAGCATGAAAACTAGTGTGAGGGGGGTGACAAAATTTGCGCAAAATTCTTTTATCTATCAAGAGCGTTCGTCGCAAGCACAATGAAAAAATCAGTGTTACAACCCCCTATGAAAAAAAATAAACCAGAGAACGGAGTCTCCATTGTATCGAGCTAGCAGGGTCGTAGCCAGGGGGGGGGGAAGATGGAATATGTGAGCTCAAACTCCCCCTGCCCTTAATTAAAAAAAAAAAAAAAATGTTCTATGAACTTACAAATGCATGTACAATTGCGCAAAATTCCTTCATTCTGTCAAGAGCGTTCGTCGCAAGCACAATGGAAAAATCATTGTAACAACCCCCAGGGAAGGGAATCTAAGGGCCGTGCTACCCACTTAACCATTCAGTATATCATTATAGTGGCCGGGTAGGGAGGCATGCGCGAAAAAGCGGCTTTTATAACTCCTCTCTTAAGAGGTATTATTATGTTAAAAATACGGTTAGAAAGAATGAACCTTCAGATAGATTTCACCATTTATTTTTTTCCTATCATTTCATTTTACCGCGTGGCGGTAAATTCTAATTTGAAAGTATATTTTCATTTCATTTAAGGTCTTTTCGGCAGCGAAGGCCATTTACGTAGACCCTGTCTCTATTTATTTCACCTGGATTGGTGGCCAATCCAATTGAAATAAATTGTCGCATGTGATGGGATCCGAATCTGCGACCATTGGTATAAAAGGCCTTGCTAGCCACTTAACCAAGGCCCGAGGGCAAGTTTAATTGAAAATGAAATGTTCAAAATTTTTGTGTGGTGTAAGGGGGTCCACAACCATTCAATACTTTGCACATAAATTTAGCTCAATATTTTACACAAAATTTTGAAGATGTTGACTTTGTGTAAATATATTGAAAGTGTGAGGAGAAATTTCGCACAAAAAATGAGGTATTAAATATTTTGTCGAGCCTTCAAAAGTTTGAAAATTTTTACAGACACGTCAATATTTTGTCCTTCTATCGCGGAAAATTTAATCGACAAATGAAATGTTGTACAATAAATATTTTTGTGTGGTGTGCAGAGTCCACGACCATTCAATATTTTACACAAAATTTTTGCTCAATATTTTTTCACAAAATTTTGAGAAAGAGTAAATTTTTTTTTTTATTTCATTCCTTTTGAGTTGCCAAGATCCGCCATGGACATAAATATATACAAAAATCTGTATTTATTTTTGAAAAGAGTATACTTAATTTATACAATTTTAATTAGAATCAAGGTCACTTTTAAAAATGATAATAGCTAAATCATTGATTTGTTTATAGCATAGATCACGAGTCAATTGATAAAAATGAGAAAAATAATTTGTTAAGAGTTAAAACATCTGAAAATAAATATATATGAATTATTAAATTGGTTTGAAGGATCATATACTGTATTATTTCAATAGCTATAAAATACATTTATATTAAAAAAAAATTTATAGTAATAACCAGGGCCGCAGACCGGGGGGGGGGGGGTCAGGGAGGCTATATACCAGGAGTCCGGCCCCTCCGAGGGGGTCCGCACCCTTTGCGCTCCAACCTTAAATAGGGTTACCTTACATCCGGATCTGAGAAAGGTCCGGATTTTACTAATATGAACTGAAAAAGTGGCCAAATTGAGTAATTTTATTCCGTGTCGCATCTTAGGTGCCCCATAATACTAATTTTTTATTAATTTAAAATGCTTATAAACCTTATAAATCAAGCTAAGTTTGATATTTTTCACGTCTCAGGCTAGCTAAAAAAAGTAGATTTCAGTGCCTAATTTTCAAAAATTTTCCATACCCCCCCCAGACCCTCCCGGAAATCCTCTGTCCTGATCTGCCCTCAATAAATTATGTTTAGGGAATTTTGACTTTAAATAACTTTTTTTATTTAAATAAATATTAAGCAATAATAGTTTCGAAAATTGTGTAAAAAATTGTTGGCATGAGGACAACAATAATAACTTTTACAAACTAGAAAAAAACTTTTAGGGTGGGGGACCGGATTATTAAGAAGCCCAGGGGGCCGTCAAGTCTGTCTGCGGCCCTGGTAATAATATTGCATAATATGCAATAATTTTGCATTCTTGAAATATTTAAATTTTTAAAACATTGGACACCCTCTGGTATAATGGCACCTGGCGGTTCTTAAAGTAGGTTAAATAATTTTTTTTTAGAGGGGACGAAGACAAATAAGTAACAAGATCTAGCAGAAATTGATGAAAACTTAGTAATAACAAGAATGCTTAATTAACAATACTTATTCCTCTCGCTCTCCCCTACCCTAAAAAATAACAAAACTCTCTTTAAATAATTTGATAGTTGGTTGGCATTTAGATTCAACTTGTTGCAATTTTATATAGCTTTTGTTTTTAACCATCAGCTTTAACGCGATTTTCACAAACTCTTTAAAGGGATGTTTTGAGATCAGAGCTTTAAGAGAAGATAGAATGTTTAAATTCGAAATGAAAATATATAATCTTTAAAAAAATATATTCTCTACATGCGATATCAATTGACAAACTAAACAGTTTTTTTTTTTTTAATCAATTTCTTAGACAATTTTGTGAAATATTCTAAAAGAAATTATCTTAAATTAATTAACTAATATGATAATTATTTTCCAAATAATTTTAAAAGGCAGGAAAGAGGGCTGGAAATACAAGGAAATTTCTTATCCCTTCCTAAAAAAAAATAAGATAAAATCAATTTTTATTTCATAAGAATTTTTTAAATAAATCATTTGCTTTTTTTTTGTCACAGAAGATTCAGCGAGTGCCAAAGTTAAAGTTATGTGTTTTCTAGATGTCATTATTTGTTTTCATAAAAGAAAGATGGAAATTTTTTACAATAAGTTTTTTTTTTTTATTTGATTTAAGGTCTTTTTTAGCATCTAAGGCCATTTAGACTCCGTTTCTATTTCAAATGGATTGGCTATCAATCTAATTAAAATAAATTGTTGCATTAGACGGAATGCCAACCCGCGACGCTAGGCCAGCACGCTAACCGCTACACCAAGGCCCGAGGGTCACAATAGTTTTTGTTATTGTATCTTATATCTAAGACAGAGCGACCGAAACGTTGTATCTTTACTAAATAAAAAACAATTCATGTTATCTTCAAAAAAAATAATTCATGCTAAAATTCAACTTTTTTGGTTCAGTAAATAAGGTCAAAAATTCGAAAATACTATCTTATAAAAGAGAGGTCAAAAGCCTTCCAACTTTTTTTTTTTTTTAAATCCACTAAAAAGTTTTAAAAATTCCTTTGAAATGACAAAGATAGGTCACATAGGGTTAGATCTTAACCTTTCTATCGAGTTGAATTGTAGTTTTGAGAGAAAGAGAGAGAGAGAGAGAGAGAGAGAATAAAAAAATGTCCTTTTTTTTCTTCTTTGGTCTCTCTTCTCTTTTTCTCTCTCTCTCTCTCTCTCTCTATAGTAGTCTACTGGTTACATTCAAATATCCAGCATGCATGCCACTCCTGTTTCATTCCGATGCCGTGCACGCACACGCATACACGCACGCACGCCACAAGGCCGAACCTAGTCTAAAGTTTAAAACCGAAGGCGCCTTCAAGTCGTCCTATGCGTTTATTTATAACATGCACAAAACTCTTTCTTGCTCTCTGAGTGACGCACGAGGACCGCCAAGTGTTTGCATTCACAAAGTGGTTCCTTCAACAAGACTACTTTCAAAAAAAAAAAAAAAATTAATTGAAATTAAATTCAAAAATTCGAAATATCCTTTTAAAAAGAATCACTATTTTTTAAAATTTCTATTCTTCAATTCTTAACAAGTTTATGCCAGAAACTTAAAACTCATTCATTGTTCAGGGATAAGTACTTAAAGTAATGTTTATTTCAAAATAGATAAGCTGGCGCCAATTGAGCGCCAGAAAGGATTTATTGGTGCCTTTTTGACTGGCGCCAGTATATCTATTTAAGCCTATTACATGCAAACAATGTTTAAAGATTTTATCAATTAAAAAATTCAACAACTTACTGTCCTAAAATAAATATTATTTAAATTTAAAAATTATGGACGTTTCGGTTAGTGATTCTGAGTCATGGAGTATTTCATGGGGTCAAATTTCCTTTACCAAAAGTCAAGTACACAGAATTTGTAATGGGGTCGGGTTCCCTTGCCTGTCCAAGCAAAAATTTGAATAAGCTACCAATCATTTGAAATAATTAGGGATGGGATCGTCGAAGAAGACCTTAAAACAAATAAAAGTAAAATTGGCACGTGTTTCTATAAAATATTCAACCGACACAAAATTTTTTTTTGAGATCTGAGGTTTATCATCGAAAAACAGAAATCAGGTTACAAATAAAAGAAATCTGGTGTGACTGGTCGCACAGCACACAACATTATTTTACCTTTGGTAGAGAATGTTGTGTTCTGTGCTTGTCACACCAGATTTTTTTGTGTCGATTATATATTTAGTTACCGCCAAAAGATTAAAATTCAAAATGGAAAATTTATATCTAAATAGGAAAAAATATTTATTTATATTTTTTTTACCATGGCAACCATTTCGCTTAACTTTCCTATGAAGTATAAGAGTAAAGTGAGCTTCAAACAATTTTGAGAGCACAACGAGAATATAGCCTACATTTTAAAGAGCTTCTAAAAAATATTTGATTTATTAATTTTAATAAAAATCCTCAGAACGAATTTTGAGAAAATTGAAAAAAAAAGTACATCAGTAAACTACTAGTAATTTTTGGGCTATTTTGTTCAAAAGCTTATTTTCATGCTTCAGGGGAGGGGGGGTGCCTAACTTAAATATAAAACCTCGTAGCTCAATTCCTTCATGCTTAAAGTTGAACACACCCACACACAGACAGACCATGTTGCGAAACCACTTTTTTGGATTCAGGGGATCTCAAAACGTATATATCTCGACATCGAATTTTTTAAATGAACCCACTAGTATATATATATATATATATATATAGGTAAGAGAAAGTAAAAACGGTTATTATAAGATAGTGATTATTTTGCCACTTACAATGAAAGGAAATGAATGTTTTGCTGAATAATAAACTTGAATTTCTTTAGATTTAATCAAGGAATATTTAAAGTTATAGGTATTTATTTTAAATTCGACTTCTCTTTTTTAAGAAAAGGAAAATATTTGATTTGTCTTTAACATCAAGATATTATTTCTAGCTCTGTAGCAGGTATAAGTTTCCTGTTGTAAGAATTTTATTTATCATTAAAAAAATTCAATCTTTAATTATTAGACCCAATAAGTTTTAATGTCCGATTTTATTTTTTAATATAAAAAGAGAGAGGTTTTCGGATGGCATAAGGCAAGGCCAAAAGTCAAGAGGAAGAGAGAAAGATTAACCCGGGCCGGCGCCTCTAAGTCCCATCGAGTTTATTTATATCGGCTCCATCGTGACCAAGACTCTGGTCCAAATGGCGGCTGGATATGGTCTCTCTGCCTTCTCTGCTCACTCATAGAGGATGCCTCTCGAAGGCCTCCCTTGGCCAGCCAGCCTCGGCCTGCTGGCAGGTAGCGGAAGGCCGAGCAGCCTGGCGCCAGCCCGCCGCCACCGCCGTAGTCGTCGACGCGTGACGTCACTTCCGGGCGGACAGCCCCAAACTGCTCGGCATTTCACCAATGATTGGGGAGGGCAGTTAAACAATTATGTGCAAATTAAAATATTTTCCAAAATTATCTTTAAAATATCTAAGTATAATTAAAAATTAAATTAAGATTTTAAAGATAATTTTTCTAACGAAGAAGAATTTAAAATAGACAAAAGTATTAATTTATTTTTATAATGCAAAATTTATCCCTGTAGCTTTTTTTTCTATAGCATAAATTTTCCTCATTATTTATCCATATATATCATCGAGAGCATAAATAAACTCACTCCCTCCCTCCATACTTTACTGTGCTTTTATAAACAAGCGGATCTTGGGAATTCGAGGGATTTTTTATTTATTAATAGTACAAATAATTTTTTTGAATCTATGGAAGTCAGTCAATATTTAGCAGTATGGGTTTCTGATAAATATTAAAATTCCTAGTATCCACAAAATATACAAATAAGAGTTGAGTTATACCAAATGAGAAAGTATTGTACTTTTTTGGAGCCCCATAAATGAAGCATACTTTTTTTTAAATTTATTTAAAGTCATTTTCAGCAACGAAGGCAATTTTTAGACTCTGTCTCTATTTATTTGAATTGGATTGGTAGCCAATCCAATTGAAATAATGAGACGGGATGCGAACCCGCGACCCTTGGTATAAATGGCCTGCAAGTTGACCACAACACCAAGGCCCGAGGACTATGAAGCATACTTAATATTTATATATTTTTTAAATTTATTTAAGGTCTTTTTCGGCCGAGACTATTTATACTCCGTTTCAGTATTTCTAAATAGTATTTATTTAGAAAAATTTTCATTGCTTTTAAAAAGGGAAGCGAACCCCTGATCCCTATAACAAGGGGTTAGTTCTATCACTGTAACAGAGACGCGGGCCAAGAGATGAACCTTGATCACTTTGGTAATTTCTTATATTAGGTAATTATATTTTACCTATACATTGTATAGGTTCTAATTTATGAATATAAATACATCTAGGACTACCATATATAAGAGCAAGTATAAATTTAATAAAAACATGATCGCAATAGTCTCTATATAATTCATATATAGGTAAGAGAAAGTAATAAAATCAATAATAAAAATATTAAATTAATAAGAAATAAAAAAAGATAAAAGCTCACCTTCAGGTTTTAATCTCTCCTGGGCGAAACGGCTATAAGGTGGCGGAGGGGATTCTGGAAAAAAGAAATCAAATTATTAATTTTAATATTTAATAAAAATATATGTATAAATCTAAAATATATTTGTAGAATTCAGATTACAAGTATACATTTAAACTAAGATATTATTAATAATAAAAATCTGGTGTGACTGATAGCACAGTACACAACTTTCTCTTAAATTCTCTAATTAAAAGTATCAGGAAAATAGACCTAACTTAAATAAAAAATTTCAACTTCGTAGCTAATTTCTTTCTTGATCTATTTCGATTACACAGACAAGCACACCATTTTGCACATTCACACTGTCTTTTCGGCAACTCAGGCCATATAAGACAGTTACGATAACAGTTATGAATATATATTATTTAGGGTCCAGGCATTCGTATTTAAGCCATTTGGTACCCAAATGCCTTAAATAAAATCATCGAACTGCCTGGGGTCCGAACCCGCGACGTTTGGTATACGAGGTTAGCACGCTAACCTCTACACCAAGCCCCGAGGGCTTCGAAATTTTTATTTTAGTATAAACGGTATCCTTATTATTGTAGTATAAATAAAGCTTTTAATAAATTATAATTTAAAAGCGAATTATTATAATAAAGTAAAAAATCTGGTGTGACTGGCGAGCAGCACACAACTTTCTCTTACCTTCGGTAATCGAAAGTTGTGTACTGTGCTTGTCTCACCAGATTTTTTGTGTCGACATGTATTTAGTTTCCGACAGTACGATACATTCGATTTTCAAGATGTAAAATTTATAAGTATGGCAAAAAAATATTTATATTTTGTTAACATGGCAACCATTTCTCCTATCTTTTCTATGGAGTACAAGAGTAAAGTGGTCTTCAGAAGATTTCAATCACAAAATGAGAATATACATTTTATCGAGAATCTAAAAAATAATTGATTTTTGAATTTAAAAAAAAATTGTTGGAGCAAATTTTGAGAAAATCGAAAAAAAACTGAAAAAGTGCATCAGTAAAGTACTAGTACTCTTTGGTCAATTTTGTTCAAAAGCTTCGTGTCACGTCCCATGGGGGTGCCTAACTTAAATATAAAATTTCAACCTCCTAGCTCTTTTCGTTCTTGAGATATTTTGTTCACAGACAGACCAGACACACAGACAGACAGACAGACCATGTCGCGAAAACCACTTTTTGGATTCAGGGGACGTCAAAACGCGAAGATCCATCAAAATCTCGACATCGAATTTTTGACATGAATCCAATACTTTCTCTCTCTATATATATATTAACATATATATAGAGGTAAGAGAAAGTAAAAAAATAAATAGGAATTTTTAAGATGTCTACACTTTGCCGGTTTCACACATTCATAAATCTAAACAAAATTTTATTTAATGAACTCTGAAACTTCCTTTGCAGAAGGTTGTAATGTAATTTATACTCATATTAATTAATATAAATTTATGAACTCTCTTTTATCATATCCTCTCACGGAATTCTATCATGGGGATTAAAATTTGTGGGCAAATACATTTTTGTAATAATTGGTTTTTTGTTGTTTGTCAATTCAAGAATAAAGGGTTTAATAATATTTGCTCTTAAGCATTTTTTTTTTTTAAATTCGCTATCCTCTAAGTGTAATTTATTTGTAACATATTAAATTTGTGTTTGTACCTACAGTTTACACTATGAGTGGAGTTTGGATTTTATACGATTAGTTAAATCAAGAAAGAGAGTGGAGATATCTAATTATAAATTTGAAAATCTAAAATTCTAGTTACTCAAAATTTTGTGAAAAAAGAGATATTGTTTTTTAACCATAATAATTTGGTGGACTGGAATTGATTGATCTCAAAGTGTGGATTCATGGATTTTATATTTATTGAGAGATTTAGAGGGAAAATCTTAGGTTCTGGTAGGTTTTAATAGATGGACAAAATTCATTAAAAATGGATTGCAAATCATCCATCTACCAGGCGAAAAAATCTCCAATTCAATTTAAATTGATCTAATAAACGGATGTTCGGATTTTAAATCCAATTTTTAAGATCGAATCATTTTATATCAAATAGCTCATTCGATTTTTTTTTTATGTGGGACACGAATCTAGCCTATGAGTGAAATTTTTTTCATCTGTTGAAAATCATTTAGATTTCAACTCAAATCCAAAAACATGTTTAGGGAAAAAAAAAAAAGGAAGTTTGGGTCAGGTGGTAAAGTCGTCGTCAAGCAATCTATATTTTTTTTATTTCTTTCGATGGAAATGCATGAACATGTTGATTGTTAATGGGCATGCATTTGTATTTATTTATTTATTTTATTTTATTTATTTATTTTTTTTCCTTTTGTTTTGTTTTGTTGTATTTGTTATTGTATTTAAATTTGTATTTGTGTTTGTTGGACCTAGCCACCGAGGACTGGTGCCTCTAAGCGGGTCGTAATAAATTTATTTATTTATTTATTTATTTATTTAAATACAAAATGATTGCGATCCGTGATGGTTTGTTTATTTTATATACAAAATATTAGTTTAATTTTGTAGGACCCAGTTAATTTTGATATGGATAGTAGAAATAAGCCTGTTGATGGCTACACCACCTCAAGTTTCAACTTGGGCATATATGCCCAAGGCGAAAACCTTCGATATTCAACTGAATCTGAACTGAATGATAGTTTTTTTTTGTGTAGGCAGCCTGGTGAGGTAAGGGTGGTGGGAGAGAAATGGAGGGGAAAGAGGGGGAGGGGGCGCCAGCGCCGGCGCCGCAGGCAGCGGCCGTCGCCGCGCCGCGCCGCCACACAAGGCCCGAGTTGAACGAACGAGGCGTGCGCCCAACATCGCCTATTTCCCATTCGAACTCTTTAGAATGGAAAGTTGCATTCGATCATATCTTCTTTCTATTTCTCTCTCTACATTATGATACTTTTTTTTTTTACAGACCGACATATAAAAGAAAGGAATTAGAAACAAACCAAATTTAACATTGTTGATCTTACCAAAAATCAAATTTTTTTTATAGCTATTTTCACTTACTTGTTAGTCTATGAATATTAAATTAATATTAGGGCAAATTAATATATGGGAAGCCAAGGTGAAAAATAAAATAAGTCTATTTTTTTAGCCGACGTTTCGAGTGCCGATCGCACTCTTTATCAGGACAAAAATGATGTCAAATTGTCAATTTAGTTGACATGGCAGTGTAGCAACGTTTTTAACAACTTTTCGTGAGAATAAAAATTGGTAAAAACATTGCTACACTGCCATGTCAACTAACCTGACAATTTGACTGATGAAGAGTGCGATCGGCACTCGAAACGTCGACTAAAATAGTCTTTTATTTTTCGCCTTGGCTGCCCTTATACCACATCCTCATATCATATCAATAATATCCAGCCATCAAGAAACAAAAAAATCATACATAGAAAATAAATTCACTATCAAGTTTGGAGATTTGTACAGTCAGCGCTTTACGTGCCTGGTGTTTTTGAGAGTGGATCTTTAGTCAACCTAACCAATAATAAAATAATAAATAAGTCGTCTTTTTTTAATGCAGCTGAAAGAAAAAGCTATTTTTAAGAGAGCATTTTCAACAGCACAGCATTTTGGTTGCCTACGTTCAAGGTTCCCTTCTCGGGCACATCAGGCACTTGTGGCGCTGACTTTTCCAATCCGACTCCATAGAAAGGCAATGCTTATTTTCGGCAAATGCTCTCTATAAGGGCTAGTTGATCTAATATTTTGAAAAACTGAAAACCTGACAAGAGGATAATCATTTTCTGAGAAGCTCCTCGAGAATTACTTATCCTGCTAACATTGCGACAAATAATTATCGAGGAGAAACTAATATTTTGAATTTATTGATTGGTAAGATCAAGGGGTAGATTTCCTGGAGGTAAAACCCAGAATCTCAAGTACTATATTTCTGTTTTAACAAAAAAAAAAAAATGGGTTAATGCGGAAATAAAAAGGCGATGATGATGTTTCATCAGACAAAAGGCTGCAAACAAATGATTGACAGACACAAGAGATTAGCGTTGTGAAATAACACAAAAAAATTATCCGAAAGAGAATCTTCTCAAGTAAAAGAGAATAATTTTTTTTTAGTAATGGCAAATTAAAATAAAATTCAAACTTTTTTTTTTGTCAACGAGGCACTCTTAATAAACTACAATTATATATAGCCTACTAAATTATATTTGTCATTTTGATAGCTTAAAAAAAAATTACGAATAAAAATAAAATTAAGATAATGTCTTTAATGTAACCTTTACCTAACTCAAAAGTTATCGTATCCTCCTGATATAAGTACAATAAATAAAAACAATATTTCCGAATTTGCCTGATAAGATATGTAAAGGAATTACAATCCAAAATTAAATTAATAATTGTTAAAATTACAAATATATTTAAAAATCTGGTGTGGGATAGCACAGCACACAACTTTCTCTCTCCTGGTAATGGAAAGTTGTGTGGTCAGAACAGATATTTTGGAGTCGTGATATATTTAGTTTTTTGAAAGGAAAACTGAAATAGTAAAGTATTAGATTTTTTGACCGTTTTTAATCAAAATTTTAGTTTTTTATCAGGAATATAGGATGTTGGCCTATTGTATTCATAAATATATGGGGTGTTTAATCATATAGGCTATTTGTCCAGCTTGGAATAATATTTGTAAGAATCATAAAGGTCGAAATCATTTGTTAGAGTCCGTCAAATTAGAGTTTATCAAACAGCAATTTAATATATATTGATAAGTTGGGAAATAACTAGTTAATTCCAAACCTAACTTAAATAGAAAATTGTAAAGGAAAGATGGAGATATCTACCGAAGTGGGGTGTACATTGAGCGCCACAATTAAGTCCCTACCTGATAGCTTTAGCCTTAAATATATGGTATAGTATTTGATGTAAAGTGAAATAATTTTAATGACCGAAAAGGTAAAACGTAAAATCTGGTACTGATTTTATTTTACCTTTTCAAATTTAAAATTATTTCACCATTTACCATATACTTAAGACTAAAGCTATCAGGTGGGGACTTAATTGTGGCGCTCACTATACCTAGTTCAATAAAACTCCCACAATAAAACGTTTCTGTCTAAATTTATTGGGTCATCCTCAGGTTATAGGAAATCGTACATATATCTCGAGTGTGGAAGTGGCTGTGATTGATATATTTTGACAATGGCAGGAGGTGGCAGCAAGGAAGGAGTGTCCCTAAATGAACGAAACTCCCAAAAATTCCCGATAATCTGATGATGGACGTCGCGAATTTTTGGAATTTTCATTCATTTAGAGATACTCCTTCCTGGCTGCCTCCTCCTGCCATTGTTCATTGTAATATACTAGGGTACACATGTGATCGAACAGACTGTCAATAATAAAAATTATTTGCCTTATTTGCTTTTTCTCTGATCTTGGGCGTAGGAACGATATAATTTATATAAGCCAATTTTTATTATTGACAGAAAGCCTGGTTGGACTACATACAATATGTGTACAATTTCCGTTACTGAGGATGACCTAATAAATTTAAGCCTAAACGTCTTATTCTGGAAGTTTTAATAGAACCCACTTTGGTTGATAATTTCATCTCTCCATTACAGTCAGAAGCAACATTAACAATAACATTTAAACATCTTAGATCGTTTCTTTCTTGAAATATTTGACATTGACAGATCATTTTTTGGAACTCAGGGAGCCTCAAAACGTTTATTTCCAACAAAATCATGACATTGAATTTTTAACATAATCGCAATATTCTCTCTCTATATATTACATATAATGGTATAAAAAAATCAAAAGATTTCTTTAAATTATAAGATCAACTAAGAATTGATTAGTTGGGGGATGAAAAAAAATCAGAGATCCCCTTTCTATTTTAAACTAGGTGTGTCTATTTGCCAAAAATTTCAGTCAAATTTTGTAGAAAAAAAAATTTACCAAAAAGTAAAAATATTTAAAACAGTGATTCCCAAAATGTGAGCTGCAGTTTTGCTATAGAAGCGCAATTCTAATATTCCATTATTAGAAAGATAGACCAATGTTTTGACCTAAGAAATTGCGGAAAAATGCTAATATATTAAGGGAATCGAGAACTAAAGAAATTTAGAAAGATTTTAGAAGATATGTTTGTTTTCTTATTTAATTATTATAATAGTGTCACTTATGAAAATATATTGAAAATAGTACAGTAGGGGAAGCAATGAATCAAGGGCCAGTCCATATCGTAGGGCTCCATAAAATTTCTAAATAAAAAAAAAAAATAATAAAAAGAAAGAATGGGGAGAAGAGGCAAGGGGAGTGAAATCATTCATATTTAAAAAAAGGAAGAGTGAGAGGGAAATTAATATATGCCAAAAAGTGGCTAAATGACCGAGTCTGTAAAAAGTATGAAATGTCACTTTCTGTACTTAAACTATAGATTCGCCTTAACTGCTGAACGAGTGAAAAAAAAATCACAACGGTTTGATTTTTTGTTTAATACATACTAGGCCTACTTTAAGAATGTGTTTTTTCAATTAAGTATGTTTATGAAATTGGAGAAAAATGTAAGAATTTAATTTAAAATGAATAAATTAAAAATCATTTGCTTATTGTGAATAGAATAAAATTTAGTTTTGTAGCACGAATGTAAACCTTTCGCGGCCTCCCAGTTAAGAAATACTACCGTATACTAAACATTTATGAATAGTAAATGATAGTATTTACATAAAGCTAAAAGGTATTTTTAACAAATGCTCTAGAGATGGATAAATATTGCTTCAAGCAAATTTTATTTTTAAAGAATTTTTCGCAACTGGTCTAACAAGAATAACATACTTATGTATATACCATGTATTGTGGACCTCTTTCCGGTTTAAAAAAAAAAAAAAAAAAAAAAAAAAAAATTAAATAACTAAAATCTCAAACATAAAAAAATTTGAGAAAGCAATTCAAAAAGTTTTTTTAAAATATTGGCTTAATTTCTTTTCTAACAGATCGAGTAACGAAATGTATAACTAAATTAATTCAGTCCTGTTTCCCTCCCCCTATCAAACGTAGCAAATGTTAGAACATTATTGGGCCATTTTATTTTTTTGCATTAGATATAAGTGATTTTACCCACTCACAATAGAATATTTTCCCAACTCTAAATAAAATAACGATTTTACTTAGTTATTGTCATAATATTTTATTGCTTGAAAATTACAAAGATCTTAGCCTCTAAATTTTGTTTCGCAGATATAAAGTCTGGGGTATTTTGATCTCGTCGAACAGGCCACGAGGGAAAAAAAAATTAGGAGACTAACTTAAATTTTTATCAAGATATTTTTTTAATCATTCATTTAACAGAAATGAATTTTCGTTCATTTAATTTTAAAAATCCGGGATTATATTTTAATAAAGGTTCATTTATTGTTTAGGTTTTAATGGCTAATACCTATGCATTGTTTACATGTAAATGGATAAGCTGGCGCCAGGCGTAGACAGTAGTGCAAATGGAAGAATGCACAAATGAACCCTTTTGGTATATTTATGAGGGGCTAGTGATTTTATTTAGGAGTATATGTTTACATATTGTTTTAATTAGGGTTCGAATTTTGCAGATAATACATGAAATGTGTAAAGTCGTTTCAAAGTAATTTTGAAATCTGAGGGTTCCCAATTTCTTAACGTAATTGGTAGTAGTATTTTTGAAATAAAAACTTTAATAGATGTTCCAGTAAAAATGAAATTCTAGGTATAAGAATATTTTTACTTTCTCTTATACTGTATATGTTAATATATAGAGAAAGTATTGGATTCATGTCGAAAATTCGATGGAGAAATTTTGATGGAAATACACGTTTTGAGGTCCCTTGAGTACAAAACAGTGGGTCCCGCAAAATGGTCGGTCTGTCTGGGAACAAAATCGGATCAAAACGATATACATATTTATTAAAAACTAAAAAATTTTAATGGAATGATAATCTTTTGAAAAAGGATCGTAAAAATCCAGGATTGCTAATCCTTCGAAAAGGGTTGGCAATCCGATCCTAGCTCCAGATAGTGAAAATGATTTCGATCCAGATCCAAGATCCTTCCCAAAAAAGGATTTCGATCCAGATCTGAAAATCCTGGATAGAATCTGATATAAATTCAAAAGGATCGCGATCCTGCCCGTCCCTGCCAGGAACGAAAAGAGATGAGGTTGAAAATTGATATTCAAATTAGATACCTCTCGAGCAAGTAAAATGAAGTTTTTGAACAAAATCGGTCGAAGAGAACCACATTAGTAACTGATGAATCTTTTTCTTTTTTTTTCACTTTTCTCAAAATTCTAACGATTTTGATTAACTACTGCCGGAAATTAAATCTATGTTAAGCCCCCCTTCCCCTGTTCTCCCGTGGCCGAGAGGCTCGTGGTGTTGACAAATGTCAATAGTGATAAAGCCACGGTGGCGGGTTCGGATCCCAGGCTGCCCGATGAATATTTATTTAAATCATTTGGATACCAAATGGTAAAAATAATATTCCTGAATCGTATTTTATAATGGATATCGTTAAAGTATATATGACCTAAGATGCCAAAAAAAACTAAAAAAAAAAAAAAAAAATATGCATGTCAACATAAAAAATTTGGTGTGACAAGAGCAGAACAAAACTTTCAATTAGCGAAGGTAAAAAAAAGTTGTATGTGTGTGTGTTGTGCGACCAGTCACATCAGATTTTTTTATTCTTTAACGCGTTTTTTAAGTGGGTTCAAAGCTATAAAGAAATTGCATATTTTGCGAATTTTTAGTGTATAGCGATTCAAACCCCTGTTTTAATTTAGTACATTAGTACGAATGAAAAAGAATTTGAATTCAAGAAATGTCATTTTATTTTCTATTTTACAATTTTTGAACCCCAATCTGTGGCCGAGAGATTAAAATTATATGACATTATCTATTTTGATAACCTTAAAATCCAAGGGATGTGAGTTCGCATCCAAGGCAGTACAATAAAATTAATTTATTTATAAAATCAAATGAATACCAATTGATAAAAATAAATAATGGAAAAGTGTATTGTTTTTTAATATATATATTGTTTAAAGTCTATATACTTATACAGTATATGTAACGAAGAGACAAAAAAATTTACACATTGAATGATTAAATAGTTTGATTGATAAATATTCAATAGAATTTATTAAAAGTGTTCTAATTAGTTAATATACTTTTTTATGTGGATAGTTCAAAGTTATTTAGATTAAAATATTTAATTAAATAGAATATTCTTTTCTTCTATCTAAAATCAAAGATCTGTTATTTCTGATAGTTTTGAACTTTAACAAACAAAAAAGAAATAAGTTAGGTGTTCATTTCTTGATTGTAAGCATCAAATATACCATATAATAGCAAGGGCAATGTTTGTAAATTTAAATTTCCCAGTTCCTAGTGCTTTACGTCAAATACATTAGAACGTAACGTTTAAAATCATCTTGTTTTAATGAATTTTATCCAATTTTTTTAATAAAAGTTATTGAGAATATATTTTATGATGAATTTGAGTTTTGGAAGAAACTATAGATGGTTGTTAATTGCAAGTTAACCTTAAAACAAAAAAAAATTCGATGAAAATTACCTGGTCGGCACAGGCGACTCCAGTGATACGGGTTGACGCACGTGTACACAGTGTCGTTGGCACTTCGACAGAGGGGTAAACGTTTAAGCTCACTTTCTCTGAGGTCGGGCCAACGCCACATTTGGCAGCAGAGAAGAGCCGGGTCGGGATGGGGCATAAGAGTTCGGGGTACAAGGACACAAGCGGGGACAGGTTCAGCCCCACGTCCCTCCACTGCCTCAACCAAGAGTTCAAGCTGCTGGTCTTTAAGTCGTTTAAGCACTGTTGTGCGAACAGACTTGCTAATTGATTTTGAGTCCTCAGTACGAGAGCCGTTGTGACTTGCCAGGGTCGTCGTCGTCGTCGTCGCCGTCGGCGGCGATGTCGTCGTCGTCCCTTTATCTTCGTCATCCTGGCCCGGCGCTTGATGGTGCTGTTGTTGGGACTCGTCCCTACGCGCCCGAGCCTTATACAAACGCTTATTGAGAATCGAGCGCCGGGTCCGAAACATGTACATGAAACCCGTTACGTTCCACTACCACCATTTGGGGAGCCACTACTTTTAAATCAACGCACAATGGAAAAAACTAAATATGATCTTTAAAACACGTAACACTAGCTAGAAGAAAAGAAATCCACAAGTAGACACATGTCACACACCTCCACCTGGACCGACACGCCAACATCGGGCAATCAAAGCCATAACACTCACATTTACTAGTCTAGATGCTCAAAGACACTGAGCATTCAAGAGTTAAGAGTCGACTACTGCGCCCTCCAGTGTGGTTCATTATCTAGAGGGCGCCAGCTGAGACGAAGCCTGCCAGCTCATTGTAGTTGACGAAAGTCTCACCAGAGTCCACCACCGGCCAAGGGTCAGCCAACACCTGAAAACAAAAAAGATATATTTCAAATTTGAAAGAAAAAAAAACCTAATTAATAAATAAACATGTTTTATTAAAAAAAAAAAAATAATAATAATGAAAATATTGCTGAAACAAATTTTAATGGAATTTCTAATAAAAGTCATTTTCGAACAAAGAAAAACTTACGGTAAAGATAATGAAAAAAAAATTTATTATAAAATGTTCCTTTATGCAGGGGCGTATAGATAATTTTTTTCGGGGGGGGGGGGGGGGGGGGGGCGAACTCGTTTTTAAATATCTTCCTCCTCCATACACAAAAATATTTTTAAAATTCCGAATATACCTGAGCCCAGAGGGGCCCGGCCCCTCTCAAAAGACAAATTTTCATTAAATATTTTTTTTTATTTAAATTGTTCCGTTTTCACCTGAGGCCTGAGGGATCCTGTCCCTCTCTAAGACAAATGTTTTATTAAAAAAATGCTTATATATTAATATATTTAATTTTTTTATTACTTTTATTTATGCGACCCACTTTTTCAAACAAAAATATAGGAATTGGTCATATAACCGTATATGATATGTATGTGACCGTCCACATGAAAAGGTACCAACCGGGGTCAAAATTGAGTTTTTATGCTTTCGGTACAGAACACATCTTGACGAACAAGCAGACAAGGGCAGATACAGGGGGGGGGTAAAGGGGGTAATTACCCCCCCCCCCCCGAGATAATAAATTTTTTTTAATGTAAAATTTTCAAAATTAATACTTAAAAATTTGATTTGTATTTATATTCTGGCAAACAAGTACAGGATGCGCCTTTAAATTACCGAAATTAAGAAAAAATAGTGTGCTGTGCCACGGGTCACACCATATTACCCCCCCCCCCCTAGAAACACCACTGGATCCGCCCTTGCAAGCAGAACAATTTGTTAATCATTTTTTGTTTAGAATTAAATTTTGGTTATGAAAAATCTAGTTTTGAGAAAAATTAGTTTAGTCTTGTTTTTTCAAATTTTGCATTCTGATGAATCGAATATTTCATCATATAAGATGAAGAACTAGAGAATCAGAATCAGTAATAAAAAAAAGAAAAATCGATTTTTTAAAACTTTTTCTAATCATCGGCTCTCTTGAAAATTTAGCTCAGTGAAGATTTGGTACCTTTTCATGTGGATGGTCACATATAGTTTGAAAAATTTCGGGGGAGGGGGGTGGGCCTCACCCCCCCAACCAGGGAGAAGTATTACGGCGTTAAAACTCTCACAAGGAGAGAGAAAAATAGCCCTTTGGGGCTGGAGATTCTGAGTTCGATTCTCATGGGCCTAGGAGACGCTTGATATAAAAATATTAGTTAAAAGATTTTATTAAACATAAAACCCTCAAAAGTTACTGCCTTAAAAAAATCATAATTCTACCCTAGAAGTAAATCCTGGTCTCGCCACTGGTATAAAGTATAGGCCTACTTTAACAATAGTTAGTTTTCAATAATTTAATAATCAGAATGATTTTATGAGATGCACAGCGCAGAAGAGCAATGCAATGAAAAATGGCAATCAAAAATAATAGAATAAGAGAAAAAGGGAAAGCATTAGTAAAATTATGCTAATTATGCAATTCTTGTGATGCTCTATAAAGTTCACAAATATAACTATAAATAAATTGTTTATAATTATAATTAGAAAAAAAAAAAATTGGAGAAACATACTACAGCTTTTGGTTAATTTAAATAAGTTAGGCGCTTACGAAGATATTTCAACATACATGTCAAATAGCTAATTTAAAATACAAAATAAAGATAATAAATTTTTTGTAAAGAATAAGGAAATGAGAGACTTATCAATACAATATAAGTAGGGATCAGAAATTTTTTAAGGGCCCCTTACACGGCCAATAATAATACTTTATCAGTATCACATGCCATTCAGATAAAGTAACGTCATTATTATTTACCTTAGATTATTTAATTATTATTTATTTATTTATTTATTATTTACATTATTAGTGTAAGGGGCCCTTTTTAAGATCAAAAAAAGCTTATGCTTCTTTTTTAGTTTCCCCCCCCCCCTCTCCTTCAAGTATTCGGGTCAAGAGATAAGTTTCCTCTTATTTTTAGATGAAACTATAATTTCATGTCAAACCCGTGGAAATAAGACAATAATGCGAAAATGATTTAAAGTTGTTTATTTTTTCTTTGCGCTTCTTAAAAAATAAAAGATCAATAAGTTGTAATTAAAGTTTAAGGCATCATTTGTTTAAAATAGTAAAAAGAAAGAAGAACATCCACAAACCATGCTAAACAGCGCTCAACATCTGGATGGATACCCCAGGTAAAGAAAACTCTTGAACGCCAGTCGGATAGAAAGAATAAATGCAATTTACTCTCTTATTAAAGAGTATAGTCATAATGGCCAGATAAAAATGAGTCTAAATTCAATTTAAAAAAAAAATGTATTTAATTCGGCCCATTTACAGAAATTTGTTTATTTATCTCTGGCTGTTGTCATCCATAGGCTACAGATAAGATCAAGCGCGATCGTGAGATTTTTTCCAATCTGAGCAAAGTTAGTTGATTTCCTCTTTATCAACTCTTTTTTTTAAATTCAATTCTAGGTTGTTGTAATTTAAGAAGCGATTCTTCCAGGACAATCTCGTAAGATTTTCTTTGTGAATGATGAGTTCTGTATCACAATGTTGAACAGTTTAAAGTTTTATGAGTTGCGAAGACCTGTCAGATCTACAGATATAGGAAACATGTTGATTCTTACATTGGTTCATAGACAAAAATTGCGAATTTCATATCAACCCCAAAATAATAGGCAATTAGAGATGAATATCTTTGGGTAACAAGGCGTATATTTTGAAAACATTTTTTTAAGAAAAAATGACAGATCATATTTTAAACACTGCCAACTAACCTGCGATAAAGATGAAGCGATTTATGTAGACTCGACACATATTGTTTAGTACCTAACATGCGGCCGGCCGCAACTGGGGCAACCTCAATGGACGTCTCGACTGTTTATACTCTTGAATGGTGGGACGTAGATGCGCACGCAACACTCCCGCCGCCACCACCACCATCGCTACCATTGCCAAAACACCCCATTTCCTATTTTTTTTCCTTAATCTTAAAAAATAAACATGTCATAGTCTATATAAACAACTACTATGAGGGGAATAAAGGGTAGGCCCCTCCTTCTGTGGAAATCACGAAGACCATTGGTCTCATTTTATTATATATCGTTGTTGACAGTGAATTCATCACCCATGGAATCAAGATTATCATAACTGACAACATAAGTCTTCATAAAGCAGAATTAATGAAGTTACACCCCCATCCTCACTATAGAGCTTGATTCAATAGGTACTTTTCACAATAACATCAATATTTTGCATTAAAATAAAAATGGCTCAAAACCTTAATTAATTCTCTGGAGATTTTGTTAAGTCGATAAATATTTCTTCATTTTAATCCTATCAAGAGTAAAAGTCTCTCTCAATGACATCGCAGACCAATTAAATAAATGAATCTTTTTTTTCCTCTAGTGTGCTTTTAAGAAGAAAAACATATTGAACTGTTTGGCCTTATCGAGCATCCACCCTTCTAATGAGACACTTCTAAAAAATCCAATAAAATATCAAGATCAAATAAATTGAGTTTCTATCTATTTTTAAACCGTCTTGCAATGATAGCTATTATATATACAGTGGCGGAATCATGATAAGCCTATGAGGGTTATGATTTCTTATTAAAAAACTGCTTGGGTGGTTTATGGCTTAATGGTTTAAAATATTTAAAACTAATGCAAACATTTTACTGTATAATAAAAAAGCCATAAATTCATGTTCTAGAGACGAGATCCGAGGTGCAGTGACAGGATTTGTTTCTAGGGGGAAAGAGAGGTTATGATTTTTTAAGGCAGGGCTTAATGGTTTTATGTTTAATAATTTTTAAAACAAATGCAAACATTTTCTCTCTGCACGCACCGGGTGGATGGGGGCAGTGGCGTCATTTCAACTTTTTCTTGGGGGGGGGGGGCAAACATTTTTAAAATTAATTAATTTTAAAATTTACTTACAAATGGGTACTCAAATTTGGCCAAAACATATTTAATTTAATTAATTGTTTAATTTTGTACAGTTTGTATACTCGTAGATGTATTTTGGAGTATTTTATTTAGAATAATATAAAATTTTATAAAAATCAGACCCTTGGGGGGGGCAAATGCCCCCCCCCCCCGAAATGACGCCACTGGATGGGGGGTAATCTGGTGTGACTGGTTTTTTCTCAATTTCGGTAATTTAAAGGCGCATTCTGTACTTTTTTGCCAGAATATAAATTCAAATCAAATTTTTAAGTATTAATTTTTAAATTTTACATTAAAAAGAAATTTTTTTCGAAAAAAAGTATTTTTTTTTCAAATCTCGGGGGGGGGGGGTAATTATCCCATTTACCCCCCCCCCCTCCCTGTATCAGCCCTTGGGTTGGACACTGCAGATGTGTGTGTATATTGGTTTTTAAAAGAATTTTATATACATAAATGTAGTCAGCTTTATAGGATATAGTTATATGAAAGCAGAATTATGAAAAAACAAGATTAAAAAAAAAAATTAATAAATAATTTCTCAATTTTTTGGCGCCGGGACCATCTTGGTCATTGGCTATAAAAGAGTACAAATCATAATAGAAATTCGTTTCTTAATAAATTAGAAATGGATTTTAATTAAGCAAATTATTGTAAATCTTATATTCCAAAATGTCCTAGGATATCAAATAAATAATATGATACATTAGGAAAATAAAAATAAAAAATAAGAAAATACAAAACCTAAATTTGTCTCTTAAAATTGGCCGAATTAATATATTGATAAAATTTAAATGATGAAATGTATTAAATAAAAACTCACCAATTATAATAAAAAGTAGAATTATGATTAAAATTATTAAACACTACACGAAAATTATCACATTATAAAATCTGTATCTATAATTAGCGCGAATTGATTGCACAGATCAGACATATTGGCGGTCAACTAACGAAACTTTAATCAACGAATATAAACTAACATTGGGTGCGTTCATTAAAGAATGACATATAATTTAATTTTTTAAATTATAAAAAAAAAAAAATATTTAAAATAGATAAATAATATACAAATTTTAAGATTTGATTAAATAATTAAAAATTTGTCTGCAATTATATTTAATTAGAAAAATAATTTTAAAAAAATTCAAATTTTAAAATTTTATTTGATAGATTTATTTTTAAAACAATAATTTTAAATAATAATTGCTTAATTAATATATTTTTGATATTTAATAATTTAATCATTTATGATTAAATAATTAAAAATGATTTAGCGCCAAAAGACAGAATAGTATTCATTTCCTCCAACATGTTTCTTCACCACCCCACCCATCACAAGTTGAGTTTTTGAACACACTCTCTATTATCGCCACTGGACAAGAAGACAACTTGCACAAATTCAACATTAATGAATTCCATGATCCAATATATTAAATAATTTAGTGAGTTTAATTTTAATTTGTGATTGTCATCTCTTATACGAATTGTTTTTTTCTTTCTTATTGGTGAGTTAATTATATTTAATAAATAAATTCTTTATCAAACTTATATTTTTATTTTAATCATTTGAATCCATTGAGTCTGTTCTTTTGTATTGTCTCATTACACTGCCAAAATGTAGTAAAGAAGGCAATATTATTTTATTTTACTATCATTTTGCGATATATAGATTAGAATATTGTCAAATACCTAAATAAGATTCATAAATACAAAATGTAAAAAGCATACATTACTGACTTTGCGCGCCATTTTAAGGACATTATTAAGTATTTAATTTAATGTTAGCGAGGTGAATAGCTGAATCAATATGTAGTAGAAAAATAAAAGGCCGATCAGCTATGTTTATTTCTTTATTTAACAACCCACAGCGACGATTCGTTCGAATATGCAACCATCTTCATGGCTAGAGTTCAGTCAACAGAAAAACCTCTTAAGTTCTTTGACAGGCATTTCATAAAATTCATTACGATCTATCAGATATAAACGCATTCAGCGCCAAAGTCTATATTGATCTCTAGTATAGAAGGGGATTTCATTCGCGTGGGAAGACACGAATGAGGTGGTAGGGAAACTTCATGTCATCTCTCCAGTCGCCTGTTTTCTTAATTTCAGTTTTACTTTTCCTGAAGGCCCTTTCAATTTATCATAATTGCTAATCAAATCCTGCCCAAAGAAGTACTGGATGTTTGATGATTTAGTCAACCCATGGAGCTCATCGCCCATTACAACACGTAGAAGACGATCAGGCATATTGGGCTGGCAACTAATAAACTTGAATCTTCGAACATTTGCGGCAGCCGAACAACGCCTGTCTTTTATTTAGAATTAAAAAATTCTAAAATTTGCTTTTTTAAATGATGATGATGATTTGATGTTCTGGAGCTTCTCTGCACTGCGACCTTTATAGATCTATTGTGCTCCCCGTATCACTTTCTGGGTTCAAGGCCCCTGGAGAGGATCATTCTAGGAATGGTTCATGCCCATCCCTCAGGCCCTAGGTGCCTGGAAATGGAGGGAATTGTATTCCCATTGCCCCAGTAGAGACGCTCGACTTGGTTGAATTTTTGCGGCAAGTCGGGTTCGAACTCGAGTACAATTTTACCTCGTATTACTAAGCCCCAGCGTATCCGATAACCCACGTCGCCTCCTTGCTTTTTTAAATAAAATATTTATAAATTATCATTAAATCTTTATTAGAAAAATATAAACTATGATTTTGGCTTAGCCCCTCCCCCCTGGAATTTTGAGCTTTCCGAAGGTTTTAATTGTCACAAAATTAAGCAAATGAAGCTAATTAAAACTCAATTATCCGCTTTGAACACCTCTCTTATATACCAGCTTATACAAGACTGGCACTAGTCAAACTTAAATTTCAAAGTGGCTTGTGTGTGAACTTTTTTAATATTTTCATGGAATAAACGTCATTTTAGTCATTAATAGGCAAAAGTTCATTCATTTGTGCTACTTTGCAGCCAGGAGATTAAATAAAAAAAAATATTTTATTTAATTTTTATTTGCCGTTGTTTAGGTCGCAATTAAATACAATTTCTTTTTACTTTGATATGTACAAAAATATTATCCTTTACTTGCTGCTCGGAGGTCTCTTATTCAAATGATATTTGCCCTGATGAAGGTCGTGATTGGCGACCAAAACGTCAGCAAATAAAAATTAAATAAAATATTTTTTTTATTTAATCTCTTGGCTGCAAAATCCCTGCGAATCCTGAGTCATACCCTTAATGTTTATATATGTTAATATTTTTAGTGTGAACCAGTCTTCTAGATATCTCATACACAGGTAGATATATTCTTGGTTAAATAAAAGATGTTAGTTTTAATTTTTCATATATATATATATATATATATATAATATACTTATTTCAGAGCATCTTAAGCTCAGACTTGTTAGCCTCTATGCTCTGAAATAAAGAAATATATGTATATATATATATGAAAAACAAACATCTTTTATTTAACCAAGAATATATCTACCTGTGTATGAGATTACAGTTTATATATGTGAGAGTAAGTCTTTTTCTTTTTTCCAGTTTCTCAAGCTGCAACTTGCCTCCACTTACCTGCATGTTTCATGCTCAAACAAAGCATCTCATTAGTTTAGCAGAGGCCCACAAAGACAACAGAACTGCCTCGATCCAGCCCAGAATATTTACAATTTCCTCATTTTGGTAACTATATTTATATTTTGGAGTTTATGCTTTCACAGTTGTTATCATTAGTAAAAGAATCTGATAATTTTATTGTCCCATTTCCAAGCTTATTTTATAGTTCCCGATTTTAGTTATAGGGATACACTATATATATATAAATTGTATCATGTGTTAAACGAGACATAAAGTTCTATCTGGCTTATTTTGTCGGAATTATTTTCTCAAAACAAGCTAGATCATTCCTGATCATTCTCACAAAATAAACGAGAGGGAATTTTACGTCCAATTTACACATGGCACAATTAATATACAGCATTGTATCCCCATAACTAACTCCAGAATCCATAAAAAAGACTGATGGGGCACTAAACTGAAAACGTCTCAATAGATTGTTAAGAAATTCATTTTGCTTGCTCGTACCCTTCAATTAAAATTGACAATTGCAATTGTCAATTTTAATTGATCGCCTCCGGGCCACTTTAAGCGATATATGACTAATTCACAGCCTAATTCTCATCTTTTTCAATCAAAGCTCTACTTACTTGTTAGTTAATATTTTTTTAATATTAAAAAAATCCCATGACCAATGGGTCAGAAGTAGGGCTGGACGGTAAACCGGTTTACCGGTAAAAACCGGTAAAAACTTTTTACCGAAAACGCGGTAACGAACCTCTAATTCGGAAAAACCGGTTTTTCTCGAAAGTCGGTAAAAACCGACTTACGGTAAAAACCGGGAAAGCCTAGGTTCCGCGAAAAAAAATGTTCCGCGCCGGCATATTTTTTTCCCGCCAAAAAAATTTAGCGCGGCGGGAAACTTTTGCACCGCGTGCGGCAAAAAATAGCCGTCTCTAAAAAAAAGGTAAAATATTTTTTCGCCCGGGGGAAAAATTCTGTTCCGCAGAAAAAAATGTTCCGCGGGCGGCAAAAAATTGGCGTCTCTAAAAAAAGGTAAAATATTTTTTCGGACGGGAAAATCCGCGAAAAAAAAAATGTTCCGCCTGCCTCGGTACGCCTATGCGGTTTTTACCTACTTTCGAGAAAAACCGGTTTTTACCGACTTTCGAGAAAAACCGGTTTTTTTTTTCATTATCGAGGTCGGTAATGAAAATCCATTACCGTCCAGCCCTACTTGCAAGTCACTAACTAGTAACGAAAACGTGAAAAACTTTAAAGAAAAATTGTCCACTTATGCGCCGCTTGTTAAACCAGTAGAGGGACAGATATCTGGATCTGCTCTAACACACTACTGTAAGCAGCAAAGCCCAAAGGGCAGCGGGGTTAAGTTATAGCTAAATATTTTTCGAGATCTATATATTTGAATAAGATAATAGTATTCAAAATACCTCGATTCGGACTTAACTAGTCATAGATATATTTAACAAGACTGTGAGTGTTTTTTATTGACGAGGCCAAACATCCCATGGCCTCCGGGAATCGAACCCAGGATCTCCGCCTTTCCGGGGCATAGGCGGATCCCCGGGAATCGAACCCAGGATCTCCGCCTTTCCGGGGCATAGGTGAGATCCTGGGTTCGATTCCCGGGGGCCATGGGATGTTTGACCTCGTCAATAAAAAACACTCACTGTCTTGTTAAATATATCTATGACTAGTTAAGTCCGAATCGAGGTATTTTGAATACTATTATCTTATTCAAATATATAGATCTCGAAAAATATTTAGCTATAACTTAACCCCGCTGCCCTTTGGGCTTTGCTGCTTACAGTAGTGTGTTAGAGCAGATCCAGATATCTGTCCCTCTACTGGTTTAACAAGCGGCGCATAAGTGGACAATTTTTCTTTAAAGTTTTTCACGTTTTCGTTACTAGTTAGTGACTTGCAAGACTAACTGCATATAAGGGGAAGTGAGTTTTATTGATGCAGGTCGAGGGTCCGGTGGCCTGGTGCAATGGATAACACGCCTATGCCCCGGAAAGGCGGAGATCCTGGATTCGATTCCCGGGGGCCATGGGATGCTTGGCCTCATCAATAAAAAACACTCACAGTCTAGTTAAATTAATTTTTAGATGCTCTTTATAATGTATATTCTCATTTTGGCATTGAAACCTTATAAAGACCACTTTAATCTTGTACTTCATAGGAAAGATAGAGAAATGGTTCCATGGTAACAAAATATAAATATTTTCCCATACTTCTAAATTTTACTCAAGAAAAATGCATTTTTTTAAAAAATGCTGAATTGGGGTACTTAGCGGCCGAATTTCAAAAAACAACCCAAAAATTACTTTTATGGGAGAGGGGGACTTTTGGAGGGGGGATACATTTAGGGGGGGGGGGGGGACTTATTGATATCTCATTTCATTAGAAAGTTGGAAAATCCGATTTTTCACAAAAAATGGCGAATTGGGGACTTAGGGGCCGAATTTCAAAAAATGACTATTTGGAGTCCTTAAAATGGGAATTTCGAAAAATCGCTTCTTAAATGAGGCCTAGGACATAAATGTAAACTACATGCCAAATTACAGCTTTCTAGGCCTTACAGTTTAGGCTGTGCGATGATTGTGTCATTTTTGGTTTAGAAATTAATAAAAAAGTCAAAATTTCACACATAAATGACCATTAGGGGCCCTTAAAATAGGAATTTCGAAAAATGGCTTCTCAAATGACGCCTACGCAATAAAAGTAATCTACATGCCAAATTACAGCTTTCTAGGCCTTACAGTTTAGGCTGTGCGATGATTGTAAGCCAGTCAGTCAGTGAGTTCTCTCTTTATATATATAGAGAGAGATGGATCCTGTTACGCATTAGTGTGTCAAGCGCCAGCTACCGAGATTTGAGAAAATTAACATTAAACTTTTTTGTTTTTATTGGATTATATATAATTTTTTTTGTCAATTGTGCAAGTAACATTAAAGGCTCTAACAGACAGAACGCGAAATTCGCGTCGCTTGGCGTTTTTTCAACGCCGCGAAAGGCCGCGAAATGTTGTATAAGGCAAGACTGTATCATCCCCGTCACACAGGGGGCGAACTTACGCGGCGTAAACGCTCTCTTTCGCGCGACAGCTTTTTCGAGTTGTACAAATTTACAACTCCTTCGCGCGAACAGGCGAATCATCAAGATGAGTAATGAAATAAAAAAACTTATAGAGTTAAAAACACTTGTTTTTTCGCCTCTAACTAAATAAAAGTAAATAATAAAATATGTTTTTTGTTGGCAGCCAATCTATGATTAGTAAAAAGTCCGAATCGAGGTAATTGAATAGTATTATCTTATTCTAATTTACAAGCCTCGAAAAATATTTAATCAAAGTTATCATTAATAAAATAAGATTTAAATAAAATCTAATTTTGCAATGATATTCTATTTCTTTCGTAATATAATACTTTATTTATAAAATATTTATAAATTCATTAAATAAAGGTTGTTGAAACATATACACAATACCGGATCGTACGCCCAGATTACGCTTCCTGTGTGGCTTAGCAAAAACGCCTTTCGCCGCGAAATACGCGCGTAGCCTGAGCGACGCGAATTTCGCGTTCTGTCTGTTAGAGCCTTAAATATAAATTTTTACTTTCTCTTACCTATGTATATATGTAATATATATATAGAGAGAAAGTATTGGATTCATGTCAAAAATTCGATGTCGAGATTTTGATGGATCTTCACGTTTTGAGGTCTCCTGAATCCAAAAAAGTGGTTTTCGCGACATGGTCTGTCTGTCTCTGTGTGTGTGTGTGTGTGTGTCTGTGAACAAAATATCTCAAGAACGAAAAGAGCTAGAAAGTTGAAATTTTATATTTAAGTTAGGCACCCCCATGGGACGTGACACGAAGCTTTTGAACAAAATCGACCTAAGAGTACTAGCTAGTACTTTACTGATGCACTTTTTCAGTTTTTTTCGATTTTCTCAAAATTTGCTCCAACGATTTTTTTTAAATTCAAAAATCAATTATTTTTTAGATTCTCAATAAAATGTATATTCTCATTTTGTGATTGAAATCTTCTGAAGACCACTTTACTCTTGTACTCCATAGAAAGGATAGGAGAAATGGTTGCCATGGTAACAAAATATAAATATTTTGCCATACTTATAAATTTTACATATTGAAAATCGAATGTACCGTACTGTCGGAAACTAAATACATGTCGACACGAAAAAACTGGGGATCTATAATTAGTTTCCGACAGTAGGGTACATTTGAATTCAGATGTAAAATTTATAAGTATGGGAAAATATTTATATTTTGTTACCATGCACAACTATTTCTCCTATCTTCCCTATGAAATACAAGAGTAAAGTGGTCTTCAGAAGATTTCGATTGCAAAATGAGAATATACATTTTAAAGAGAATCTAAAAATTAATTGATTTTTGAATTTAAAAAAAATCGTTGGAGCAAATTTTGAGAAAATCGGAAAAAACTGAAAAAGTACATCAGTAAAGTACTAGTACTCTTTGGCCGATTTTGATTAAAAGCTTATTTTTTCGGTCCCGGGGGTGTTTAACTTAAATATAAAATTTCAGCCTCATAGCTCAATTCCTTCATGCTTAAATTTGAACATACACACACACGACAGACAGACCATGTCGCGAAAACCACTTTTTTGGATTCAGGGGACCTCAAAACGTGAAGATCCATCAAAATCTCGACATCGAATTTTTGACATGAATCCAATACTTTCTCTCTATATATATATTACATATATACATAGGTAAGAGAAAGTAATACTATCAATTATAGCATTTGAAACAATATTCCGTGCCTAACTCAATTTTTAATTTTTTGGCGCTTGACACACTAATGCATAACAGGGTCCATATAGGGTAAGAGAAAGTAAAAATTTAAATGATGTTACAGAAGTGAATTTTGAATTAGATTTCTTTGAGATATTAAATAATTTAATTAATTATAGATCATGAAATTATCAATTTCATTCAGTCTAATAAACAGAAAGATATAAATATTTTCCCCTTTCACTCTCTTGCCTTCCCCTACATCCCTCCCCCCCGCTACTGGAGTGGGAGGAAATTTCTAGCTCTCTAACAATGGGATCCTTTTTTTTTAGGCCATTTCCCCTTGCCTAGCTCTTGTTCCCCCCCCTCTCGCGGTCTCACCGGCAGGGTCGTCTCTCACCGCCCCTCCGCTGCCAGTCGAGTGGACGCTCACAAGCCATTACCACCTCCTCTCCCCGTTCGTCGAAATAAGCAGGTAAATTTTATATTTTTTAAATTTATTTCTTTTATAAAATGATATCTTTTAATTAGTTTTATATATTTTTATATAAAATTAATTAATATTTCAAGTAAATATTGAAATTAGTATTAAAAGAGAGAAAAGTTTATAAATCTTTCTTACATGATTTATTTGCCAAACTTTGAAAAAATTATGATTTTCTCAACTAGATTTGTTTGAAAAAGATGGAATTTTTTTTTCAATTAAAGCTCAAAGACTGTTTGTAAGCCAGTCAATAAATCGTTTAACATAGCAAATTTGCGTGCTGAGTTTGTGTTTGATTGGACAAATGATTTATTAATATAATACGTATTTGAGTTTTATTATTAGCCTAAGCCCTCCTTTAACAATAAAAGGGAGTAATTATTTTTTATTCTAACAATGAATTTTTTATATTATTAAAACAGAAAACATTCGAATCGGCAACACTGGCAACTAAACGACTCTATTTACCTCACTACAATCTGTTGAGTGGACGTTCTGAAACCAGCGTCATCTTAGCAACTTCTCGTCCATAAGATCCAAGTAATATTTTTTATTATCCATAATATTTATAAATATCTTATCATTTAATCCAATAATCTTTAGCTGACCCGGAAGACTTGGGTTGCCCACCCAAGTTCTCTATCATGAAAACTCCAGAAAAAATGAATAATAAATATATCATTTCTATTTTATTATAATTTTTTTTAGCATGAATATAATAACTAGCTGCCCAACCAGATTTGGGGACCATGGTGCTTTTTTTTAATTCTTTCAGTCCATTTCGCTCCCTTAGGCACGTGAAAAAATTTTTTTGAGAAACTTCAAAAAATCTTTAAAATATCGGTCCCAAATCAGAGGACATAAAAATTTCAAATTTGTCCTATCTATAGCGAAAAGAAAATTTTTTGTCTGTCTGTCTGTGTGTGAGTGTATCCAATTTAAAGCATGAAGAAATTGAGCTAGGAAGTTGAAATTTTAAATTTAATTTAGGTAGTGGGCAGTAGGGCGTGAAAATAAGTTTTTAAACAAAATCGGTCAAAAACTACTAGTACTTTACTGATGTTAATTTTTCAGGTTTTTTTCTAAAAATTCGCTCCAACGATTTTGAT